>PVHP010001391.1:0-73427 GCA_004024765.1 Zapus hudsonius | reverse complement strand
TTTTCTCTTGATAGAAGCTTCTGGCCCACCTCTCTCTACTTCCATTGCTCTATCACATGTATGTCTGTGTGCTGAGGGGGAGGAGAGATACAGATACCACCTTTAGAGAAATTCCCACCAACAAAAAATGACTACAAGGGGCTACCCCCTTGACCTTCAGGGGTGACACAGGAGTAGACAGCACCCCGAAAGTCTAGGTACTCACCTCTGGGTCTAGTACTTCCTTCTCTGGTACTGCAGCCATCCTGCTGAGATGGGCAGAGTCACCTTCCATGGTCTGCAGGACTTCTAGAAGCTTTTGCTGTTGTCTGAAATGGGATTTTATTTTGTCAAAGAGGCAGTAACAAATGATACACAAAAGAGAGTATTCCCATCAAAAGAACCACACTGCCTTTTGTACCCATGGAGAATTGCCAATTTGAGAAGCATGTCTACACCCTGCATACAGCTCAGAGGCACACATGGGAAGACCCATTTTTTCCTTTGTAAATTGCTAGACAATTAGTGGTGAAATCAGGGCCCAGGTGCAGAAACACAGCTTGGGGCTGGCCGGCCAGCCAGCTGACTTCCCAAGCTGACTGCAAACTTGCTAACACAAAGTAAGGAGCAGGGGTCAGCCCACATTAAGGCCTATGAGTGCTTTGCAATACCCCACATGTGTGGTTATAGGCTGAGCACCCCCAGAACCCTGAAACACACATGGAGAAGGCAGTCCATGACCATGAGTGTCGTCTGCTGCAAAGCTAGCAGATAGAAACAGGCCAAATAGCCCACTCCCCCGCCCCATGGCAAGGGAAGCCTGAGCTCTGATTCATGGTCACAGTGGGGCAGAGTGACTTCCACCTGGGATCTGCAGGTGTGCAGGAATGGTAGCTGTACCTTGAGCCACTCAGTCTTTTGACACTGTAAACAGGAGCCCTCAGGGAAGGCACAGATATGGAGGCCACATTGCCTGGTTAGTACATCTCCTCATCCCCTTCTCTGGACTGATGGAGCCTCTGGTCAGAGCCACTTAGTGACCAGCATGCAGACCCATTGCAGCCCCCTCCTGCCCCTCAGCTGAGCACTTTGTATAGTCCACAACAGGTAAACCCCTCAGAGTGTGCTTGTGTACTAAGACATGTGTGAAACTGCAAGTTCCAGGTGATCCCCAGATCAATTTTTCCTGGAGACCAGAAGGGAGTCTATTTAGCCAATAAACCATGTTAATTCCAGAGTCAGATGCTGCATGCTAACAGGTAGAGTGCTGTACTTGAGCACACCTGATGGGAATGCTGCCACAGGCCACCCTTGCACCAGGTCAGCTGGGGAACAAGTTTATCCCAGCACTTGGTGGAGTGCTCCAGTGAAAACCTCAGGTGGTTTTGGTTACACCAAACCAAAATGGATAAGCCATTAGCTTGAAAGAAATCCCATCAACACTGTGTTTTGGGGCTGGAGGGAGTAACAGGTAGATAGTCTGGGAAGTGAGTAAAGCACAGCCTGGGTGTTTCCAGAGGATTTGAGCTGGAGAGCTCGGACCAATGGTTCAGCTCCACAGACAGCTTCATGATAGGATGATGACAGTGGGTGAAAAGTGGGAGGCAGGCCTTTTGAGGAAGTACATGTACATCACTAGCTGTGTGTCCTTGGGATGATCTCTTTACCTGACCCCTTCCCAAAAATTCTCTCTTGCTGCTTCCTGGCTGCCATGACAGGAGTGGCTCTGCTCTGCCACACACCACTCACCACACGATAGACTGACTGACACATCGGAAACCATGAGCCAAGTTAAACCCTTCCCCTTTTAGGTGTTTTTGGTCACAGCAGGGAAAGCAAAGCAAGGCCTCAGTTAACGAGATCCTCATGGCTGCAGTGCCTCTGTATCTACCCTGGCAAGTACCTGCTTCCCAGAAGACTGTTACAGATGGCTTGGCTGACAGCTTTGTCTTCCACTGCCTCCGTCGATGGTACAGGAGTGATCACTGGGGTGGCAGCAAGCAGCTAAGGATATAAAAGTCTATCGAATAGATGTTCAAGAAAACCCTCCATCCAGCCTGACGCACCTAGGAACACAGTCAAAGGCATACACCTCCCAGATCCTGGATCCCATTGCAGAAGCCAGGCACAAGGATACCAGGTTGACAGTATGTTTCTCATCTAAGCCACTCACCATTAGCTCACACTGGCTCTATTCTCTACAAAGAAACCAGATTCCACAGAGGCACCTGGAACATTGCAGAGACCTTATCTGTTTGATTCCCTGAGGCTTCCTCTTGCTTTTTCATTTACATTTAAACCAGAAACAGGTTCTAATGCCTCTCTTCAGATGATGTTCGACATTGGAAGTGTGGGGGCCCAGAGGTCAGACTACCCAGGAACCCTGGATCATACGGTGGGTAGTGTACCCAGCCTGTCAGAAATAGAGCTTAAGATGACCACAAGTGAAAAGAGAAATGCCCTCAGGGGCTCTTCCCCCCTACCCCAACACAGTGGGTTTCTTCTGATCCTTAATGCAGCTGGCTCCCACCCACCTCACAGCTGTTACTTCCTCCTCAACAATGTTCCCTGCTGCAGGCTCCCTCTTACAGCAGGGCTCAGCTCAAACGTGGCACACCTTCAACAGCCTCCTGGGACTATCTGTCAATATAGCTATGACCAAAAAAAAAAAAAAAAAGGCTGGAGAGATGGCTCAGCAGTTAAGGCACTTGCCTCCAGTGCCTAAGGACCCGGGTTTAATTCCCCAGGACCCACATAAGCCAGGCCCACAAGGTGGTGGCTCTGGTATGCATTCTCTCCCTCCCTCCCTCCCTCTCTCTCTGCTTTAAAAAATGAATAAATAAAATATTTTAAAAAATATATAGCCATGACCCATTCTCGGTCCTCCTTCCCTTCATGCTGCCTGTGGGCTGGACAGGCATATCTGCCTAAGCCATCTAAATTCAGAACACCCGAGGAGACCTTGCCAGGGGCATTATTAATTCAGATCTTTGAGGAATGAGGCTGATGGACCTGCACAGATGCAGACATAACTTGTTCCTTCCCAACACTAAGATCTTCTTTGGTGCTCTCACTGGGCAATAGAAATGTAAGAAGGAAACCTGGCTGAGCTCTGGCCTCACCTTGTAACCTTAGCCAAGCCACTCTATCCCAGTCTCCCCGCCTGTGAAATGGGCAGAAAGCCTGGCACTCAGGTTCTCCAGTGGCAGAGAGGACCCACAAGGACTCTGGGCTCGGCTGGCTCAGCCTTGCACTGACCTCACAGGCATCCTCTTTGGCCTTCAGCAGACTGGGCCATGGCTTTGTTGGCAGTTCCTCCAGTTCCTGGAAAGATGTCATCACGTGGTGTGAGGCAGGAGAAAGCCATTGCTGCATCACGTCCCCCTGCTTGCCCCCATGCACACAGATAGAGAGGTGGGCCCTTCTCCACATCCAGACACATGCTGGGGCAAAGGGCAGAGCTCTGGAAAATAGACTTGGTTGGGTTCTGCCTGAAGGCCACAAAACATCCTTGAGACAGACAGCAAATGGCAGTGTGGATAAGGGCATGGGCTGGTGGCCAAGGCTGACTCTGTAGAGATAGGCCCTAAGCCAGCCATATTCATAAACCAGGCAGAGGATCCTGACCCCGTCTATCTTGGGGTCACTGTGAGCCTCGAGTAAGACAGGCTAAGGAAGAGGTGTTAGCAGCCTTGAGAAAAAAGGCAGCAGGGACAATCCAGGGCCTCGGCTCCCTGAGGTCCTTCTCACCCCACTGCCAGCCTTCCAGTTTGTTTCTGGAAGCTGAAGGCACAGGCACAAACTCAAATACTTCAAGCCTGGGAGGTTGCCTGCACAAGAGCAGTAGGGAAGTGGCCTGGGTCCAGACAAAGGTAGCCTATAGGGCTTCTGCTCTGAGGAAAAGCTTCAGGAGAGCCATGGTCTACTGTGTATTGTCTTGTACCAGGCTCAGTGGTTCATAACCCTGGTCTGAGGAATCTCAAGTTTGTAGGGAAATGAGTCTCAATTAGAGGCAAGTAAACACTCAGCTATGGCTGTCAGAAATGAACAAAAAAGGGCTAGGGAGATGGCTCAGTGGTTAAAGGTGCTTCCTTGTCAAGCCTACTAGTCCGAGTTCAATTCTCCAGCACCCATGTAAAACCAGATGCAAGTGGTGCATACATCTGGCGTTATTTGTAGCAGCAAGAGATCCTGGTGCGAGAGCACACACACATACACAAAATAAAATAAATATATAAAAAGAAAAAACAAAAAATATAATATATAAATGAAAAGCTGTGAGCTGGTGGCAGAACTGGGACCTTGACAGGTTGGAGGGAAAGCAACTGTCCACTGGGGGATGCAGGTGAGTCTGCAGTCAGGGAGGGCCACAGGCGTGTCCTCCCCATCTGCTGCTCAGATGCCACCTGTCCCCCCCCAACATCAACTCCTTCCCACTTGTGCTGGCACCTGCAGGAGGCTGGTGGTCGGCTCGGCCTTTTGGCCCAAGAACCCTGGTTCCAAGGCTGCGTTCTCCACCTGGATGGCCCGCAGAACGGCTGAGACATCTTCTTCCCTGTCCTCATCTGTGCACAAGGCTTTGCGGGTTGCTGACAGGGGTCTCTCTCGCTGGCTGCCAGGCCCTGGGAAAGAAAACAGGAGGTGTTCTTTGGATTGTTCTCAGAGGGCATCTTAAAATCCATTAGATCTGATTGAGGAACATTCTGTAAAACTGGCCAGCCCCTCCCAAAATGTCAAGGTCATGAAGGACAAAGAAAGCCTGGAGTACTGCTTCAGATTAGAGGAGCCCTGGGAACCAAGGCAGGTGGGACCCCTGGGACCAACCCAGTAGAGAAAAATTGCTGTAAAGAATGTTACTGTGATGAGTGGAGAAATTTGCATACACTCTGTGGCTTAGATAACAGTGTTATGTTAATGCTAAATACCTGAATGTGGCACTGTACAATGAACACTTTTGTTCTTGGGATATGCATTCTGCACAATGTCCCAGTGTAAGGGATGCTTACACCTTAATTCCAAATAGTTTAAGAAGTACAAACATAGAGCCATTCTTCATATTGATGAGGGATTGAGTCAACCCCCCATACCAAAATCCAGATTGAGTTCCTCATAAAAAACAGCATAGTAGCTGGGCATCTTTAATCCCAGCACTCAGGAGGCAGAGGTAGGAGGTGCAAGGCCACCCTGAGACTACATAGTGAATTCCACCTTGATAAAAAAAAAAAAAACCACCACAGCGTAGTATCTGCATATTGCATATACCTGACACCACCCCCTGTACTTTAAGCAATAAATACCCAGCACGATGCTGCTGGGATATATGGTGGAGAGGCACTGGAGCCAGGCCACACAGTAGAGAGGGTGTATACATGTGACCTGGTCAAGGCCTGCTGAGATTGTCCTCTGCCTTCCTGCCCTTAGCCAGCCTGGGCCATCCTGCCATGCTCTCACCACAGTGCCAAGACTGAATGACGGTTAGGGATGGCATTGAACGCCCAAGGTTGGAAGAGTTCATATCAGTAAAATGTCCACATTCACCAAAGTTATCTGAAGGTTCAATGCCATCCCCAGAAATGGAAGAAATGATGTGGGATTTGGGGGTTCAGGAGGGGGTCCCTCAGATTATGAGCCCCAAGTTTGGGTTCTGTCCTTGCTTTAATAAAGAATTAATAAAGACAAACTCAAGAAGGACAAATTATGAATTATTAAGTTTATTTAGGGAGAGATCATAAATTGTGGAGTTTATTTAAGGGGGATTGGGATATAGGAAAGAAGGCTAGAATATGCTATCATGTGGAAAACACTATAGTTTTGAAGAACCAGAGAAATGTCATCCTGGAATTAGAAATTATTTTACAGCAAAATTCTGCTTGATTTGACCATACCTTAAACTGGCCTGGAATTTCTCTGAATGTGCTCTACCCCTCCCATGAATCTTCCCACCCTGACTATGCTATCACTCTTCCCAGGCCATCCAGAGGACAAAATGCTAACAGGGCAAAAGGGTTAATGGCTAAAAGTTGTAAAAAACAGTTAACTAGAGGGAGGCCAAACTTCTCCCCCCTAAGATAAGACAAGAGAAGATTTATACTAGGGGTAGTGCTGCCCTATTTGCTTATACTTTAAAGAGGTTATCTAGTTATTTTGACTCACATAGAATTTACAGCTAATTGCACTATTTCACCTCTGTAAGTCCTGCCTAATTGCACTCCTGTTTGATAAATTCCTTATTGGAAATGTTCCGAGGTTTTGGGGATCAAAGCCCTACTTTTCCTTTGTTAGCTGCTGGTCTCCTGAGCCTTGCATTTGGGTGAGGCAGCTGCTGGGCCAGCTACTGTATGCACAAATACAGCTTGCTTCAATTTGGCCTAAATTTGAGTCTGTGGTCTTTTCTTTGTGTTCGTGGGTACAACAGTTGACAAGGCTTATTTAAGAAAGATTGAGGTTTTAGGGGAAAACTGGAGTAAAGCCACAAGCATGTGGAAATAGTCCATCATTTAAGAGAAGCCGAGGCTTTTAAAGAGAGGTGAGAGTAGAGCCACAGCATGTACTATTCAGGAGAGAAACTGAGGCTCCAAGGGAGGATCAGAGTTAACCTCGAGCACGTGGAAGGTAGAATCCAGGAGCTTGTGAGAGATACACATGCCGTGGGGGGAAGTTAGGAGGAGAGTTAGTGGATCTAGAGTATAGATATATGTTGTGGTGGATTCAAAGGCCATAAAAAGATTATCTATGTCATTAAGTGAGAAGTTACCCCAAATTATAAAGCAGAGACAAGTGGAGAAGTTTAGATTAAGAGACAGGGCTATGCTTTCCTACATCCCCCCCCCCCAGTAGGGGCCAAATTCACATGGATCAAAGCAGCGCAGGATAAGAGCCAAGACACACACATGCACACACAGAGAGGAGGAGGAACCTTGTAGTGTCTGGTTCAAACAAAATTTATATAGAAACATGAAAGACCCTGAAGAGCCAAAGCAATCCTTAGCAAAAAGATCAAAGCTGGAGCCTTCGCAGAACCTCACTTCAAAGCAGGATACAAAGCTACAGTAATCAAAACTGTAAGGTACAGCCATAAAAACTGACACTTAGGCCAATGGAACAGTATAGAAAATCCAGAAATTAACCCACAAGTTTACAGCCTACCGAGTTTGACAAAGGCACCAAGAACATACATTAGAGAAAGGACAGTCTCTTCATTACATGGCACTGGGAAAATTGGATACACATATGCAAAAGAATGAAAGCTAGACCCTGTCTCTCACCCCGCTCAAAAAGCAACACAACCAGCACTCCGGAGGTAGAGATGGGGGATCACAATGAATTCAAGATCACCCTGAGACTACATAGTGAATTCCAGGTCAGTCTGGGCTAAAGTGAGACCCTACCTCGAAAAAAAAAAAAGAAAAGAAAAGAAAAGCAACACAAAGTGGATGAAGAATCTAAACTGTGAAACTAGTAGAAGAAAGCAGGGAAAATACTTCAAGACCCTGGTTAGAAGCAAACTTTTTTTTTTTTTGATATGACTCTAAACGCATAGACAATAAAAGAAAGCCTAACGGATGGGATAATCTTTAACCAGGAAGCCACTGCATGTCCAAGAAAACATCACCAGAGAAAAGATACAGCCTGCAGAACCCCAGCAACTGCCAGCAAACTGCCATCTGACAAGGAGGCAATATCCAGAAAATATAAAGAACTCAAATGGTTCAACAGCAAAAAAAAAAAGTAAATAAATAAATAAGTTAATTTAAAAAGGGCAGAAGTGAGCTTGGAATGGCTCAGTGGGTAAACTGCTTGCTGTGCAAGCCTAAGAGCCTGAATTCAGATCCCTAGAGGCCATGTAAAGTTGGACACAGTGGCAAGCACCTAGGCCCCCATAGAGATGGGGGTGAAGACAGATGTGCACAACAGAGAATAAGAAAGATATCTCGTCTCAAACAAGGCAGAAGGAAGGCAAGGACTGACACCCAAGGTTACCCTCTAACCTCCACACATGCACCATACTACACACACACACACACACACACACACACACACACACACACACACACACGCACGCACGCACGCACGCAGAAGCCAGGTGTGGTGGACATAAACCACGAGACTCACCTATTCCTATTCAGAAGGGATTGCTTGAGCCTAGAAAGTTCAGACCAGCCAGGCATCTTACAAACAAAAACCACACACTAACAACAAAGACAAACAAAACAAATGCCAAATGACCACATAAACATTTCTCAAAAGAATACATATAAGAGGTCAATAGGTATCTGAAGCCATGCTCAAACACACTAAGGAAATGCAAGTCAAAGGCCCAGGGAGGGACTATGGCACCAGCTAGAACAGTGACCTTTAAACACCAGAAAACACCAGCCGAGGCTGGCATGCAGGAAGAAGGGCTCCCATACAGTGCTGGTAGGAAAGTGAATTTCTACAGCAATCATGGAAACCAGTATGGAGACTCCTTAGAATACTGGAAAGGCAACCAGCAGCCCCACTTTTGAGTTTATATCCAAAGGAAAGGAAGCCACCATATCTAAGAGATTCCTGCACACCCATGTCTATTCAAGAAAGAAATATCTGTCTCCCAAATTTGGAGATACTTGGGTGTCTACAACATATGAATGTTTTTTAAAACGGGACATGTATGTATGTGCATATATATATATATATATACACACTCTCTCACACACAGTGGATTATTATTCTGCAATAAAGCAGATAGATTCCTGTCATTTATTGCATCAGAGATGGATCTGAAGGATGCTATGCCAAGTGGCATATGCCAGGCACAGCAAGAAATGCCACCCGTTCTCACTCGGTGGCAGAAACTGAAGGAGATCACATAGGAGATCACAGGAGAGTGGAGGTCACCACAGGCTGGGAGGGGAAGATGGAGAGGTTGGATGAGGACCAAGCACATAAGCTAGCACAGGAGGAGAGTTGCTGCCAACAATTTCTTATACAATTCCATAGCCGCCGAGAAGAGCAAGGCTTTCCATGCAGAGAACTGGTTTGAGAGGATGGATGGCTCAGTATCCTGTGCTGATCCTCATGCTATGTCAGCTTATCTCACTGTATCCATAAACAAGCACAAACAATGGGTGCAGATGATGGAAACCTGAGAGATTTCCGTGCACTGTCCAGGAGAGCAGTGTGACGACTAACCTTGTGGATGTGCGCCACACTTCTGTGTCTGTGAGGGGTTTCCAGAGGCCATGAGATCATAAGGGCCCTAACTGAACAAATGGTTTACTCCATTAATAGATTCAAAATCTGAACCTATTACTGGGAGGTGGTGGAACTGTGGAAAGTGTGGCCCTGTTAGAGAAAGCATGAGCTTTTGAAAGGTAGACCTTAGTCCCTTCCTTTCTTTTCTTTTTATTTTTTTTTGACACAGTCTTACTATGTCACCCGGGCTGGTCTTGAACTCATGACATTCCTCAGCCTCTGAAAAGATGACAAGTATGTGCCACTGCACTCAGCTTGCAGCCTCTTTCTGCTTCTCCCTGCTTCCTGGCCACCATGAGGTGAGCAACTCTGCTCTATAGTGCTCTCACCTCACCACAGACCTGCACAATGAGGCCAAGATTGAAACCACTGAAACTGTCAGCCTACATTTCCTCCTTTAAACTGTTTCGCTCAGGTATCTGTCACAGCAACAAGAAATCCATTAACACACCTATGCTCTGGCTTGATAGGAATGATGGTTTTTCTGGAAAGCTAAGCTAAGGTGTGGTGGGGGTCTGCACCTGTTTCTACCAGCCAGCCAATTGGGAGTGACTAGAAACAACTTAATGTTTCATTTTAAGGCCTTGTAAAAGGAAGACCAAGGCAAGCCAAAAATCGGTAGACAGGAAGAAATAATACAAAGCCAGCATTACCCTGATACCAAAATCAGAAAAAAGCAGAACAAAAAGAGAAAATTACAGAACAATCTCCCTCATAACCATAGATGCAAAAATTCTCAACAAAATACTGGCAAACAGAATACAAGAATACATCAAAAAGATCATTCACTCTGACAAGGTAGATTTTGTCCTAGAGATACAGGGGTGGTTCAGCATATGAAAATTGATAAATGTAACACACTATGTAAATAGACATGAAGGTCAAAAATCACATGATCATCTCAATAGCTGCAGAAAAGTCATTTGATAAAGCCAACATCCCTTCATGGTAAAAGTCCTAAAGAAAGTGGAAATAAAAGGAACATATTTCAACATAATAAAGACCATTTATGACAAACCTATAGTCAACATTATACTAAATAGGGGAAAACTTGAAGCATTTCTACTAAAATCAGGAACAAGTCAAGGATGCCCACTGTCCCCACTTTTATTTAATATAGTACTGGAAGTCTTAACTATAAAATAAGGCAAGAGACACAAATAAGAGGGATACAAATTGGAAAGGAAGAGATCAAATTATTATTTACAGATGATATGATTCTAAACATAAAAGACCCTAAAGACTACCAGAAAACTGTTAGAGCTGATAAACACTTTTAGCAATGTAGCAGGATACAAAAACAACACACAGAAATCAGTAGCTTTTCTATATACTAACAACAAACAGACTGAGGATGAAATCAGGGAAATACTTGCTTTCATAATTGACTCAAAAAAAAAAAAAAAAGGTGCCTAGGAATAAACCTAACCAAGGAAGTGCAGGATCTCTACAATGAAAACTTTAAAACACTGAAGACAGAAATTGCAGAAGATACTAGGAAATGGAATGACATCCCATGTTCTTGGATTGGAAGAATCAATATCATGAAAATGTCGATCTTACCAAAAGCAATCTGCACATTTAATGCAATCCCCATCAAAATTCCAATGGCATTTTCCACCAAAATAGAAAAAATAATCCTAAAATTCATTTGGAATCACAAAAAAAAAAAACCTTGAATAGTCAAAACAATTCTAGGCAGCAAAACTAAGGCTGGTGGCATCACTATTAAAATTTAATATATATTACAGAGCCATAGTAACAAAAATAGCATGGTATTGGCGCGCGCGTGCACCCCCCATACAGATCAATGGAACAGAATAGAGAACCTTGATGCATACCCAGACAGTCACAGCAATCTGATTTTTGACAGAAAGGACAAAAATATTCATTGGAGAAAAGACAGCCTCTTTAACAAATGGTCCTGGGGAAACTGGATATCTATATGTAGAAAGATGAAAATAGATCTTTATCTCTCCATGCATAAAAATCAAGTCCAAATGGATCAAAGACCTTAATATCAGACCTGAAACTCTGAAACTGCTAGAGGAAAAAGTAGGGAAACACTTCAACATATTGGCCTAGGCAAGGACTTTCTGAACATAACCCCAGTTGCTCAAGAAGTAAAACTACTAATCAACCATTAGGACCTCACGAAATTAAAAAGCTTTTGTACAACAAAGGACACTGTGACTAAAGAGGCAACCTACCCGTCGTAGTCAGCCATACACTGCTGGGATGAATCTCCAAACCAGGCACAGTTTATGGGAGGAAAGGATTAATTGAAGCTACAGATCCAGGGGAAGTTCCATAACAGCAAAAGGGGCTGCTCCCCTTTCACAGGTCCAAGCAGAGAGAGAGAGAGAGAGAGAGAGAGAGAGAGAGAGAGAGAGAGAGAGAGAGAGAGAGAGAGAGAGAGAGAGAGAGAGAGAAACCATGACCAACACCACACACACAACAGCAAACAGGCAGGGGGCAAGGGAGAGAAAGCTCCTTCCCCTTATATACTTAATGACTTCTTAGGCCTCTGGAAATTCCTTCCTGAACTGCCCTACCAGGAAGGGATGTTAATTTCTAGCCCTCCTGAGACTCCTTACATCCTGCCCCCTACTGAAAGGCTGCCTTCCTGTAAACATCCTCAAATACCTACGCATGAACACTAAAAAGGTCAAGTTGACAACAAAATTTAGCCATTACACTACCCAATGGGAGAATATCTTTGCCAGCTATACATCTGACAGGGGATTAATATCCAGGATATATAAAGAACTCAAAAAATGAAATAATAAGAAATCAAACAACCCAATCAAAAAATGGGCTACAGAACTGAATAGAGAAATCTCAAAGAAGAAATATGAAGGCCCTATTTATTTGTCAACTTGACCTGTGTAATAATCCATAGTAATCTTGGGCGGGTCTCTGAGATTGCCTGAAGAAAGGATTGACAAAATCCTTTTAGGATTTTGGAGAAGGGAGGAGCTCCCTTCTCCTGAGTGAGCCCTTCCCCCCAGTGGGTGGGCCTTCCAAGGGGACTAAGTATAAGAAAGCTTGAGAGGAAGGGAATCTTCTTCCTTCTCCCAAACCCCAGCTGCTGGTGCTTGTTCGTGACTTGCACTCACATCCTGCTCTCCTACCCTTCTTGGACATTGGAACCCAGTTTCCTCGGCCTCACATTATGGACTGAAGAGCAACTGCTCCCCAGGGAGCCATCAGGCCTTTAGTGCTGGATTGGGACTGCTGAGGCATCCAGCCACATGGACTGAACAGCTACTGGTTTTGTCACCTGTGGGCCTGCAGACTGCTATTTCTGGACTATTGTAAGCTACCCCAATATATTCCCTTTTTCCTTTAATCTGTTCTGTCTACTGTTTCCTCTAGAGAACCCTGACTAATAAATTCGTGATCCAGGAAATGCAAATGAAAACTACTCAGAGATTTCATCTCACTCCTGTCAGAATGGCTACCATCTCAAGAAAACAAGTGACAATAAATGCTGGTGAGGATGTGGAAAAATAGGAACTCTTCTACACTGCTGGTGGGAATGTAAACTGGAACAGCCATTGTGAAAAGCAGTGTGGAGATTCCTGAGACAGCTGCAAATAGATTTACCATATGACCCAGCTATATCACTCCTTGGCATATATCCTAATGACTCTAGTGACTACCTTAGAGATACTTGCTCATCCAAGTTTATTGCGACTGTGTTTAAAGTAACTAGGAAATGGAACCAGCCTAGACGTCTCTCAACTGATGAATGGATAATGAAGATGTGGTTTATTTATACAATGGACTTCTATTCAGTGGCAAAAAATGAAATTATGAAATTTGCAGTGAAACAGATAGATCTGGAAAAGATTATATTAAGTGAGGTAACCCAGGCCCAGAAAGCTAAATGCCACACATTTTCTCTCATATATGGTTCCAAGCTATAAATGTTTAGATTTGTATTTGAATTGGAGTAAAAGTCAGTAGTAGAGGCCAGTAAGCTAGACAGGGGCTCTAAGGGAGGAGAGGGGAGGATATTGTATATGTGTAAGTAAATGAACAGATTACTAAGGGTGCAATGGCCTAAGTGGGGTCAGGGGAAGGGATTGAGTAAAGGAGGGGTGGAAGGAGGATTAACCAATTCAAGAGGTTTAGAATAAGCCATATGGAAACCTACAATTTTGGATAATGGCACACCCAGAAGCCATAGATTGTTACTAGAAAAATTTCAGTGCCAGGGATGAGATACCTTCCAGTGAATTGTTGGCCAGGGAGGTTCCTAAAGCCCCCAAAATATTACAGACCATTGCCAAGGCTCTTGGTTGCCCACCAGAATGAGATGGCAGGGCCCTATTGTTGGAGACACAGAAGGCTTGGGCTGCAGGTCACTGGAAATTAAGCTCCTAATTAAGCTGATCTGGAAACCTCCTCCCTGTTAACCAGCTGACAGAAAGCTGGAAAAAGCTATGGCTGTATGCAGACCTATGGGAGAGAGAAGTCATCAATGATGGTGGACCTTGAAAGTCTTAAGACTGGCCAGCCAGGCCAAATGTGACAACTGGTACAACAGTGGCATGTCTGTTATGGGGAAACCAACCACTCTTGAGTTTGACTGGAGGCCTGCTCCACGGAAGGGAATACATGTCTGGTACTGAAGACCTAGTCAAAAAACTACAGAGGGGGAGGTCATGAGCCCTAGGGGAGTAATGACTACTGTTGTCTGGCTTAATGTATATATTATGCCCACCAAATTGCCTTGTAAGCACTTTTTAAATATGTACGCCCATATATTAAGGCTGCTCTCACTTTTGGCTTGAGAACCTTCTCTTTTCAGATGGTGGTGACCACTGGGATAACTCAAAAGACACCATAGTGCTGAGAAGAAATGACAGTGGAGTGTTCAGCACTGGGCCATGTCTATCATACTTCCCAAGGCTCAGGGTCTATTGGGGAAGAGGTGGTAGAAAGATTGTAAGAGGCAAAGGAAGAGGAGGACTGCTTACAATGCAAACTTCCAGACACAAAATGGCCTTGATGTTCATGACTTCGCAGTGCCTGACACGACCTACACAAGTCCTCCATAATAAGAGGAAAAGATGATGACATTGAAACAAAATAGAGCCTAATTGGGAGGGGGAGAAGATATGATGGAGGGTGGACTTGAGAGGGGGAAAGGATTTATTGTCTATAATTACAAAAGCTGTCAATAAAAAGAAAAGAAATGCATGGGAACCCGAGGGAGGCAACCAGGTGAGACTGCATGCCATGTGCCTGGGAGAAGGTGCGCCTCCCAGTGCCAGCCAACATTCCCCACGATGCTGGCTTCTGTGGGACCCCAAGGCTAGTACAATGTGGATTAAGTACACCATTCAATCACTCTATGCTGAGAACACATACACCACCCTGTGGCATTCAGGACAGTGTTGGCACAAGTGAGCAAGGAGAGTGTCATCCCACAGGCCTCGGCTACTACTTGAGGTAGTACACCCATCTTGTGAGTACTGCATCTCTGCACCCAACATTATAGCGCTTACCAGATGAACCGGCTGGAGCCAGCTTCAATCCCACAACTTGCAAATCTAAGTTATTATGAGCACCACTAAAGCATATGGCTTCCCCTAAATCTCATCGTGTAAAGCCCAGAGGAGAAACTCAAGCCCCCGAGGACCCTACAGACATCCCTGTCCATAAGGAGACAGGGCCACATGCAAAACCAAGTACACCAGCAAACACTGGCTCTGGTGACAGGCTCACCAGGACAAGAAGAATCCAAATCCATGAATTCCTTTCCCACTTCCCACACAGAACACTTAAAATTCAGTCCCAACAGAGCTATATGGTGGTCCTTAGCTTTTAACTGCCAGTCTACAGACATGGGGCTCTTCCCCTGGAGCTCAGAGATCTAGGACTAGGTAGGAGGGGTGACCCCAAGATAACTAGGAGTCCTCTAGGATAGGAGGCACAATGTCCTTGGTTACCTAGTGCTGAGCTTGCCTCTTCTCAGAAAACATCCTCATAGACATTTTCTCCCAGCAGGGACCAGTTTGTCTGCAAAGAACATTTACCCCTGAGCTGTTCTGTGAGAGGCATGCAGTCAGCCCTTCACACCACATTCTGCTAAATGAGATTAAATTAAAACACTCTTTCTCTAAGCAGGTCAACACTTGCCAACTCCAGGAACCAGCAGCACTGTCCCCTTCCCTGCCTTCCCAGAAAGGTACATGGTGCCAAAGTACCCCAAATCACACTCTGTGGACCACTCTGCTTCCTGGATATTCCTCCTACCACGCATGTGTGCAACATAACTTTTAACTCTTTTTGACTCTCTCATTGCTCACATGTGCCAACACTGGCCTGGAGGATTTATTCTCTTCATAGGGCGAGAAAATGGTGGATTTATTCACACAGTAAATTTGAGCCACTGGAAAAAGTCAAACTACACATTTGAATTTCTCCCAAACTGCTCTTTTCTAGTGGAGAACCATCTTCCTCCAGTACCTCTGCTTTGTCCCTGCATCTCTGGTATTTCTTACAGAGAAGCAAAGAGCGTATCAACTCAGGAGATTTACCACGAATGCACCACATGTCACAAAGAAGATGTTAGGCCATGAGGCTGTTGGTTGGCTCACCAGATGACCTGTCTCTATCTGCCTCACAAAACTCTGATTCAGAACTGCGCTAAATCATCCCTGACTATGTGCTAAGGGTCCAGAGGGTCACCTAGGAACCCAGAGAAATAGCAAGCATGAAACATGGCAGCAAGATTCCAGCAGTGATCCCCAGCCAGTAGTCCACTGGCAGAAACCTGCCTCAGTCATATGTTGTGGAGTTCATACTACTCCACACTATTTCTTTTAAAGAACCAGAAGTAGACACTAGATTAGTAATCAGCTTTCTTGTTGCTGTAATCAAATATGTTACAGAAACAACTTCAAGGAAAGAAGGATTTTTTTTTCTAGCACAGTTTCAAAGATTCTATCCATGGTGTGTAGCTCTGTTGATTCTAGGTCCTGGGAGGCAGGGCATCATAGTGATAGAAACATGGATGAAGACGCAGTTCACCTCATGGCGGGTGAGAAGCACCAGGACAAGACAAGATGTGCCCATCAGAGGCATACCTCCAATGACCTACTTCCTCCAATTGAGCCCTACTCTCCAGTTTCTAGAACATCCAAAACAGTCAGCTAATCAACCAGGACCAAGCAGGAACCAAGTAGTCAACAAATGCACCCAGGAGGGTCTTTCATATTCAGACCTTTACAGATGCTAAGCTTTTTTTTTTTTTTTTAAGAGGGGTAACACTGAAAACTGGGATTGCTGGCATGCTGTGAAAAACCATACAACTGGGCAACTTTGGACTGGCAGCCCAACATGGTAGTCAGCATCTGGGGTGGGTGGTGGTGCCCCCATGGATGGGACAGAGTGCTCCAGCTTCCACAGGGAGTCCTTACTGCCTGCTTGACCTGGAAGTTTCATGATGCTATGCAGCGAAAGTCCGAGGAAGCCTGCTGCCAGCCTTGTTCTGTCCAGAGATGCCCACATTCACCTCCAACCCCCACATGGGATATGGAGAAGGGGCACACTGCAATGACTTCATGCACTGCACAAGGGCTCAGGGAAGCAGTCAACACCTCGACATCCTGTACACAGGCCCACCACAATGGGACAGTGAAGCATTTCCCATCAATCATTGCAAACCCAATAACTAGAAGGCTAAGATTGAAGGATTGTGAGCTGGTTGCCATCCTGATCTATATAGTAAGGTCCTGGGGAGGGTGTGGAGAGGAAAGGGAGAGAAGGAGAAAAAGGGAGAGGGAGAGAACGGGTGAGAGAGATCATTCCTCTAGCTGGACTTGGTCTGGTGAGGTTCTCTGGCTAACAAGACATTACAACCATGACCAAGCAGTCGACCATCACACACTACAGCTTATCCTCTTCAGCTGTCCAAAGACTACCTATTTTGGTTGATATGTCCATGTGGAGCCCTGTGGGTGAGGCTGCCCTCAGCCATCTTCCTGGACACTGCAGGCTCACTAGGGAACTGCACCACAGTGAAGGGGCCGTGCTGTGAAGCTGTACTATGCGCAGACTTTTAGGTGGGGATAGCTGGCTGGTGTACCTGGCCTGTCAAGGTGTGCTCTCATCTCCACAGTTTGCTTGGGGCCTCTCCATGGCCAGTGCTGACTGTATGTAACCTTATGTATGAGTCACTTTTCATGTTGTATGACAAAATGCCTGACAAAAAGCAACTTAAGGGAAGAATGGTTCATTTTGGCTCAGTTTGAAGGCACCATACATTACAGTAAGGAAGGAATGGTGGCAGAAGCCTGAGGTGGCTGGTCATAGTGAGTCCACAGTCAGGAAGCAGAGATGAATGCTGGTACTCAGCTTGCTTTCTTCTTCTTACTCCGCCTGGGACTTGAGCCACCCTCATCCAGGGTGGGACTTCCTTCTTCAGTTTGGAAATGCTTTTTGAAAATGCTCTTACAGATACACCCAGAGATTTGTTTCCATGTTGATGTCAGTCCAGTAAGTTTGACCATGAAAATGAACTATCACATCCCAGCACACATCCAGCTGTCTCTTTCTGAGCCCTAAGTACATGTGACTGTCAAGGAAGACAACCTCATCCAGTCTCCGAGGAGACCACTATCTCAACAGCATTCTCATTAAAAGTATTCACAGAACAAATTGTCCCAGAGCCAAATACCAGGGACAGCTGGTGATTTGAGTTTTGTCAGCTAAACTCAGTGGCATGCATGTTCTTAGGTGTGTGGTGGTTAATCTGGTCAGCCTGCTTAGACTGAGAGTTGCATGAGAGAGTGAAGCACACCCCTGGGTGTCTGTGAGGGTGCTTCCAGAGGCACCCTTGAGCACTTTGACCAGTGAATGGATTCATGATATGATGACATCATTGGGAAGAAGTGAAAAGCAGGAGGTGAGGCTTCATCAATGAAAGTAGTCACTAGGGACATGTTCCTGGGGGCTGTATCTTGCACAGTATGCTTTATTCTCTGCTTTCTGTCCACCATGAAGAAGTTTCTCCAACACACACTTTCTTCTCCATGCTGTTCTGCCTCACAACAGACCCCAAAACACAGAGCAGAGTGACCATGGACTGAACCTTCTGCAACTGGGAGCCAAAGTGAATCCTTCTTCCCTTGTTTCTGTCATCTATTTGGTCACAGTGATAAGAACAGTAACTAAAACAGTGCATGCTTCTTTGTCGGGGTGGCCAGGAAACTGTAACAACTGTGACTAAATTAGCAAAATGGCCTGCACGGTTGACTGATGGGAGAGGAACAGCAGTTGCTTCTAGTGTCCTGGCACAGTGACCTTCACAGCAGCTGTGGCTGCCTGCCTTCCGACAAGCAGCCCTCTGCACTCTTGCCAGTCCTGGGTGGAAATGATCCCATGTCTTCCTGACCATGGAGGCTGCAGCTGGTTCTTGAACTCACATGCCTGACCATGCCCAGAGAGTGTGCTTCCTGGACAGGCAACAATGGGGCAGCTCGGAACTTTTAGAGTTCCGAATGCCTAGGCACTACAGACCCACTGAGTCAGAAAGTGTGGGGCTGAGTCTACCCATTCTGATGCAAGGAAGTATGCAGATTGCTGGGTTAGAGGAACACACAGCTAAATGAAGAAACATCTTTCTGGTGGTGTTGTGTGAGCACCTTGATCCCACATGCCAGAGCCCTGTTTGCAGTCTGCAAGCGATCCATTTCCCTGTCTTACTGTGGCAGTTTGAACATGAATGTATATCCCCCATTGCCCGAGTTATTTTTGATAAAGCTTATAATTTGAGTCTCCAGCAGCCTGCGAGAGGAGTAATGGGGGGGGGGGAATCTTATAATCCAGCCCTGTTAGGTGGGTAAAGAGTAGTTTGAGTTCTGGCTGTTTGTGTTGGCTGCCTGGTGGTGGTGTCTCTCTGCTATAATCTATGGAAGTGAGCCAACTTTTTCTGCCATTGATGGGGTTTTCCCTGGATTCTGTAAGCCTGAAATAAACCTCTTCCTTCCATAAGCTGCTTCTGGTCGGGTGTATGTCTAGCAATGTGAAGGTAACTACAACACTTACATAACCCAATTTGACTGTTTTTATTTCTCTGGCTTTTTGAGATAGGGTCTCATGTAGCTCAGGCTGGTCTTGAACTCACTATGTAGCTCAGGCTTGCCTTGAACTCCTGATCCTCTTGCCTTTGCCTCCCTAGTGCTGGGACTACCAGGATATACCACCATGCCAGCCAGTTTGGGTTTTTGTTACTTGCTATTAATGAACACTTACTGAAAAGTTATGAGACTCAACTTTGATACATAGCATTTCTGCTGCAAGTGACAGTGTCCAAAGACAGGACACTAACTATAGGGCTGTCAGGATCTGCTAATTCCCTCATGCTAAGGGTGTTACTGTACTTCTATGGCTGGCAGCTTATCTCTGAAAAGTATTTCCAATATACTACTCCCCTCAACCATTCTGGCAACAGAGACAGTAAACTTTCTACATTAAAGACAAATGTTCCTTTACCTTCCAGAAGACAAGAGGTCTCTGCAAGGCGATTCCATCTGTTTTCAAAGGCTTCAGGATAGACCCAGTAGCAATGCAGGTGGGAATGAGAGATAGGGATGCTGACAGTGAGGAGGGAAGCATGGCCATCATGAGCTGTGTTACATGCACTTGTACTGACACAAGGTCAAGTTATGGATGTGGTAAAGAAGAGGGGAAGGAAGAGAGAAGTTATAAGTAATCCTAAAATGGCAGACTAGCTAATTCCACAAGCTTTCCCTGTAGCACCACAAGAAAACTTGGCCCAAATTTAGAACAGAAATCTGTAAGAAGGAATATGAAGGCCTAAGGAGTAACTAGGAATGAAAAATTAAAACGCCAAGAAATTACAGGCAGACAAGGAGGCCCAAAGAGGTGAACCTGACATCTAGGAGGCCGAGAGTGATGAACTCAGTGTCTAGAAGGCCCAGAGAGGTGAACCCAGTATCTAGGAGATCCAAAGAGGCGAACTCAGTGTCTAGGAGGTCCAGAGAGGTGTACCCAGTGTCTAGGAGGTCCAGAGAGGTGAAAATGGTGTCTAGGAGGCCCAGTGAGGTGTACCCAGTGTCTAGGAGGTCCAAAGAGGTGAACCCAGTGTCTAGGAGGTCCAGAGAGGTGAACCCAGTGTCTAGGAGGCTCAGAGACGTAAACCCAGTGTCTATGAGGTCCAAAGAGGTGAACCCAGTATCTAGGAGGCTCAGAGAGGTGAACCCAGTGTCTAGGAGGTCCAGAGAGGTGAGCCCAGTGTCTAGGAGGTCCAAAGAGGTGAACCCAGTGTCTAGGAGGCTCAAAGAGGTGAACCCAGTGTCCTGGAGGTCCATAGAGGTAAACCCAGTGTCTAGGAGGCACAGAGAGATGAACCCAGTGTCTAGGCGATCCAGAGAGGTGAACCCAGTGTCTAGGAGGTCCAGAAAGGTGAACCCAGTGTCTAGGAGGCTCAGAGGTGAACTCAGTGTCTAAGAGGCACAGAGAGATGAACCCAGTGTCTAGGAGATCCAGAGAGGTTAACCCAGTGTCTAGAAGCACAGAGAGGTAAACCCAGTGTCTAGGAGGCTCAGAGAAGTGAACCCCATGTCTAGGATGCTGAGAGAGGTGAACCTGATGTCTAGGAGGCCCAGAGAGTTGAACCCAGTATCTACGATGCTGAGAGAGGTGAACCCAGTGTCTAGGAGGCTCAAAGAGGTGAACACAGTGAACATATACAAGGGTGAAGGTGGTAGAAAGATTGTATGAGCAATTCAAAATTGCTACTGTACAAAAAAATAGTAATAATAATAATGATGTCTAGTGGGGTTCAAAAGCTACAGTGAATTCAAACACACAGCAGACACATATGCAATGGGAGAGAAAAGCAGAGTGAGCTGGAAGGCCCGTCTGCTGAGCAGGAAGTGGTAAACTTCCTAATCTAAAGTAGACTCTAGTAAATCAAGAATGCATGCTATAATTCCTGGTAATGACTAAAAGGTTAATAAAAGAATAGATAACTAACAAGCAAATAGGGAGAGAAAAGGGGGAATTATAAAAGGTAATCAGTTCAAAGGAAGGGAAAGAGGGGAGAAAGAAGGACATAAAACAGGGGAGACAAATAAAACACAAACACTAAGATCATAGATTTCAATTCAAATGTATCAGCAATTACATTAAATGTAAATGGACTAAGTGCTCCCATTAAAGCACACAGACTGTCAGAGGATAAAAATAAAAACCAATTACATTCTGCTTACAAAAGACAAACCTTAATATTAGAGATGCAGGAAGTTGAAAGTGAAAGGATGGAAACAAGATACACACAGACACTAAGCAAAAGAAAGCCCAGGAGCTCTGTATCAGAAAAACAGAATTTAAGGCAACAACCACCCTAACTATGAAGATAGGCAACACCTTGTGATGGAGGGTTCAATTTACAAGGAAGACACAGAAAGCTGACTTTTTCACATGCCCAAATCATAGCCTCAACCCAAACACAAATACGCACGTGCATGCACACACACACACACCGCATACACACACACCGCAGGGGCGTAGACACACACCGTACGTGCACACACGTGCGCGCGCGCGCACACACACACACACACACACACACACACACACACACACACACACACACAAGCAGCCACCCTCACATTCTTCCTGGGACCAGAGCAATGTCCTCTGTCCTCTCAGGACATCTCCAGCTCTTTGTGCCCCTAGTGGTGTGGATGTCTTAACTTCTTCCGCTTGATGCTGTGATTTAAAATACATTGTACCTGAGGCCTTCAACTTTGACAAGGCCAAAGACTTCATCAGGGTTCAGCCAAGAAGGCATGACTTGCCACCACAGGACTCTTGGACTTACTGAGATGCCATATCTATCTGCACTGTCCTGAGTCATCAATGTGTGGGCTTCTGAGGGCAGCTTTGGCCTTGTGACCCCACTGCACAAAGTCATTCTGCCACAAACCAAAGACCTACTAGGAGAGAGGCCCAAAGCAGACCTTCACTACTGATACCGTGATCTTGGCCTTCTAGCCCTGAGAACTGTGCTGGAACCAATCTGCCTCATCTAAGCCCCTCAGACTGTGGGTGACACTTCGTCTGATGGTCCTGGAAACTAATACAGAATGCAAGATGACTTTAGTTCATATATGATTTATCTATTTAAAATGTTAATAAATGTTATAGAAATACATATACCAGGATAGGGGTATAAGCTACTAGTAGAGTACTTGCCTAGCATGCATGAAGTCTTGGGCTTTACCCCCAGAAACAAAGATTAGTAATATATTAATGTACACTAGAAAAAAAGTATAGTTGATAGGGCCTCCAGCCACTGTGAACAAATTCTATATGTATGTGCCACTTTATGGATCTAGTTTTATGTGGGTACTGAGAAATTGAACCTGGATCATTAAGCCTTGTAGACAAGTGCCTTAACTGCTGAGCCATGTCTCCAGCCCTGAGCTTCATTAAAAAAAAAATTTTTTTTTTTGGTGCTGGGGAGAGAGCCCAGGGCTTCAGGCATGTTAGGCACTAGGTATTGTATCACTGAGCTATTATAGCCCAAGCCTGGGCTTCACGTTTTAACTAAGTTATTTATTTATTTTTGGTTTTTCAAGGTAGGGTCTTGCCCTAGCCCAGGCTGACCAGGAATTCACTATGTAGACTCAGGGTGGCCTCAAACTCACGGCAATCCACCTACCTCTGCCTCTTTAATCTTAGGTTTAAAGGCAGGTGCCACTACACCCCGCACAACTAGATTTTGTTGTTGTTGTCTGTTTGGGCTTTTTGTACTGTGTACATAAATGTAAGTGATGTATGCATGTGTTTGTGTAGATGTGCATGCCAAGTACATGCTTGCATTGGCCAGAGAAAAACTTCAGGTGCCTTTCTCCACCACTCAATTGCATAGTTCTTTGAGATGAACACACTGGCTCAAGGTCAGCTCTGACCTTTAGAGGAGAAGGAAGAAGGAAGCAAGGTCTTTCTCCAATGGATCCCACTGGGAGTACCCACCCAAGCCCAGAACCCTCACTCCACTCAGGGTCCCCCAACTCTTACTTGAGCAGGCCTTGTCCTGATCTGGGAACACAGTGGGGGGCTGTGGATTCAGGATTGGCTCCAGCTTGCTGGGGATGAAGACCTCAGCATTGTCTTTCCGCTTAGCAGACAAAATCCTTTCCCTTTTATTACCTGTGGGGAAGCAATGGTTTCTGTCACCCACAAGTGCAAGCCAAGAGGGCATTCTTCTCAGACATGTGTTTATTGTTTGTTCACTTACTCAATAACCATTCACTGAACTCCCATGTGCCTGGCACCTTGCTTATGTGGGATCATGAGAACAATGCAGACAGCACTGGTAAACAAGAAATGTTCTAGAACACACAGGGACAAGCCCTGACAAGCAGCATGTACGTGCAGAGAGAGAAAACGATTGTGATGGGGAACTTGCTGGTGAAATTATGGCCACCAAGTTCCAGTGAGGCGCTGGGTTTAGTTGGGAGCATGGCACAAGCAGGGCACCTTGGGAATGCAGGAGAACAGCAAAGTGCACTTGCTGTCCTCAGGGGGCTCAGTCTAGCTGGAGAAGAGGACAGCTGAAATGGTGTATGTGGGAGTCACAGCACACAGAGGCCACTAGTAGGGTGCAGGCAGGTGATGATGAAGAGGATGGTGAATGATGAGGAACACAAAGGTGCAAAGGCTTGATGAGGGCTTGACAGTAGGTGGGCTGGCTAGAGGACCTAACTTCTTTCCAGGAGACCTTCTCCCATCAGTGTTTCAAAAAGGGGTGCCCAGGCACTGGTGGTACAGCAATGGATTCTAGTGTGATGTGGCAGATGGTATGTGTGTGTGTTGCTGGGGATTGAATCCACAGCCTAGGGCCTCAGGAATGCTATGCAAGTACTCTACTTCTGAGCCCCATTCCCAGCCTTTTATGCTTTTCTGTATCTTATGGAATAAGGGGAAAATGTATAATCAGCATGTCAAACTTTTGGTTAGACAATCCTAAGATTATAAAAGAAAAGTAAGGATAAAGAAAGGAAAGATGAGAGGGAAGGAGACTTTTACGTAACAGCTCAAAAGTAGTACAAAGAAGGTATTGTGGATATGTGAAGGCAGTGTTGGTCCCACATGGGTCAATCTGGGAAGTGGGACTCCAGGACCTGGAAGACCCGGAAGGCAGGAAGATCAATTTGGTCCCTGTACTTGGAGACCTCCTGGGCTAAGAAACAAGCACACCCTGCAGGCAACTGCCGAGATGTGAGGTGCTACCTAACACACACCCTGCTCACTCCACTCCAGCTCTACTCATCCCTTCCTGTCCTTGGCATGCCATGTTCCATGCCTTCTTGAGCCCTTGGCCTTGCTGCTCCCTGCGCCAGGAAGGCTGGACCCAAGATCAAGACCTCCTCATCATTCCTGCCCCAAGTTCAGCACTTCCTCCTGTGGGACGGATTCCCTAACTACTCTACATCCCTGTCCTCAAACCCACTGCCACCAGCATCTTGCTATAATTGTCAGAGGTCACTTGAGTCCTCCTCTCTCCTTCCTGCTCCCCTCTAAGTTTTGTTTTAAAAGCTCTCTTCCAGCCAGGTGTGGTGGTGCACGCCTTTAATCCCAGCATTTGGGAGACAGAGGTAGGAGGATCACCATGAGTTCAAGGCTACCCTGAGACTATACCACAGTGAATTCCAGGTCAGCCTGGGCTAGAGTGAGACCGACCCTACCTCGAAAAACCAAAAAAAAAAGCTCTTTTCCAGTGGACAGTGGCTCTTCCTGTTTGATCAGCATCCTTCCTGTTCCCTCAGATCTGCCTTGGCTATACCATCTGCCCACATGATTGGGTGGAGAGAGCTATATTCTAGGTCCTGTTAGCTGGCCTGGCCCATCAGACCCACAGCATGTGACCTGTCGTGTTGAGAGCCAGACCTGGGACTTTCAGAAAGGAGAAACTCACTTTCTGCTGGAGCTGCCAGGCCAACATATCACATGAAGACAACTGTGAACACTGGAAGCTGCTGGAGAATGGAGTAATGATGGAGAAATTGGGATGGGGAAGTGAGGAGAGACAAATGGGTCCCACTGCAGCTCTGGACTTTTTACTAGCCAATAAATAATCCTTTTGCACTAGCCAACTGGGATATGGACGCTGCGAGACTTTCCACAGTGCACAGAAGACAGTTCCCATGAGGAGGTTGTGTGGAAGCCTTAGGGATCCTTTTCCTCTGCGGTCCTGATGGACTCACCCCAGGCCTGTGAGGTGGTCTACTGAGCTGACCTCCAAGTGCTGTTGAAGCTTACATCCTATACTTAGATGCAAAGACCCAAGCCCAGGAAAAGCCACATAAGGCAGAGCTCACTTTTGGCAGCTGCGTTAAACTCCAGCACCACAAGGGTGTCCATGGCCGAGGAAGGCTGTCCTTCTGGCTCCTGGTCTTTGAGGACTTCTTTCTGTACTGAGTCCCCACTGGAAATAGGCTCCCCTCTGGGATAGCTCAGCAGCATACTGTGCTCAGGCTCAGGATCCGAGAGGATTTCTTCCTCAATGGAGTCATACTCATCACTGGAACCATCCTTCTGCTTGCTTTGAGGGTTTACACCGCGTTCAAGGCTTTTACTCAGCTCCTGCCAGAAGCCAAGACAAGAGATTAAAAAGTAAGACATGGTCTTTGGGGAAGAACTCATTTGGAAATGGATCATTTGAGACAAAGAACTCTTCTCACCAAGTCAACAGTCAACGATAGCATCTTGGCTCTGGGTTCATGGGCTTGTTACTGACTGTGAAGTTGAGAAGACAATGCAAAGGGCAGAGTAAATGACCAGAGGGAGCGGCATGGACGGTGCTAACTGTAATGCCAGTGGAAGAGGGGGAGAGAGTGTGTGCATGTGTGTCACACCCCTGTGCTTCAGTGCCTCTGTGACTGGGGCCTGAGCATTTGCATTTCTAAGCAGGTAATCCTGATGTGCAGCTCCAGGGAGCACACTGAGTAGGGAGGCCTCCAATACCTACACTCCTAGCTTCAGGTGCTCAAGCCTCTAGCAGCTAGGGCTGTCCTGCATAACACATTATCCTTAGCAGCACTGAAACGTCTGAACATCTGGCACTTTGCGTTAACTGCAGGCCAATTTCCCTGAGATGGTAGGCCAACCATTAAGATCTCTATTTTAGCACTTAACTAGAACTGCCAGATAACCCCCCCCCCCCCGCCGCCTTTTCTCTTGTCTCCATGAGATGGCAGGCCAAGTGTTAGGATCTATACTTAGAATAATAAAAAAAACCTATCACTCCAAAGAGGACACTATTTGTGAAGGGCACTCTGCCCTTTACCCTGGGATACGAAGTCTATCTGGCCCAACTAGTACATCTGCTCATGGCATCCAACATAAATATGAGAAAATAAAAAGCAATCAAGGAAGGGTTGGTGACTAACCAATAAACATTGTGATTGGCTTAACAATGGCTTCTCAGAGATGCTCACCTAGATCCTTGTGAACCAGCAAGGAGTCAGGAAGAAGTGAGGAAATGCTTATCTTACAAGAAACCACTGAAAACTGAAGTGCAGACATTAAAGTTGGCATGTGTGGCAGGAATGGAGGGGAGGGATTCTGCTGTGCATGCGCAGTAGAAGGCCCTTAGCTGACTATGTCCTAGAGTTATGCAGGAAGCTGCTGAACCTGGGTAACAGCAAAGTGCTGAAGACGTGATAGACTAAGGGAAGGGCTGCCACAAAATAGGAACCAGGAGTCGAATGGGAGACTTTCTCTCACCCAGATTGCAAGACGCTAAAATTAGGAGAATGTCGTCAGGAAATTCTGATGATGAAGTGTATCCCAGAAAGAAAACCAAGGGCATGGCTGGATCTCCTTTGGGAAGTGCTTCAAAAGAACCCAAAGCTCAGGGCGTTCAATCACATGAAGCTCATAGATTCCTTGGGACAGCTCAGCAGAAGCCAGGAGGAAAGATGGGATTACCCAAAAAAGACTTGGGAAGAGAACAAGAGACTAATGGAGTGAATCCTAGAGACATACATGGGCAACAGTTCCCTTTTCCCTCCCCATTCCAAGAAGCAGGGAGGTTTACTGAGCAACTGGACCACTGTCTGCAGCATCTGCTGGGTAATTACATGGAAGGTGGCTTTGAAGAGGAGTAGAGCTCACTTATACCCCTTTGAGGAGGTGACATTAGTGATAGGCCTTCAGGCAGTTACCTAACTCCTCTGAGCTGCCCTTTGACATCCATCAAGTGAATTAACACACCACTGCCTCGCTGCATTGTTTTATTAAAGCATTGGTTTGAACTAAAGATGATTTTCCTTAACAAGGGGACATTTGGTAATGACAGTTTTTGTTTTTAATCATAGTTTAGATAGGCAGTGCTGCTGACATCTAGTAGATGGAGGCCAGGGATGCTGAGACACTTGCTAGAATGCACAGGACAGCAAAGAAGGCTTGGGTCACAGTGTCAACCGTGCTGAGACCAAGAATGCTGTGCCAGAGAGAGCAGGGATTCACGACTGGTGTTTCAAAGGGAACAGTGGCTCTTCTAATTGAGCAGATTGAGATGGGTCTACGCTCCTTGAGGTCCTGGCTCATGACATCAAAGTCTGACTGGGGTAGGCAGTTGGAAGTAACAGATTTTCTCTCCGGGGAAACATGGGTTTCTGGTGGCTGGCCTGCTGTTGATCGACAGGCTCAGTGTGAGCCTCATTAACAGCAGGAGTGTGCTGCACTCTGCACCTCTCAGCTCCATGTCTCACTTGATCATCACAGAAACCCCCTGGGACGCATACAGCGTACAGTGAGGCACTCTGATAGTGCCAGCACAGCTGAGAGTCAGGCTCCTGCTCCTGACCCAGCCCATTCTTGAAGGGGGTCAGTGTGTAGGTTCTGTGGGGCAAGACAGGATGACAAGGCTAGGCAAATCCCTCTCTGTACACCTCAGGACTCTAGCCAAGTCACCAAGAATTCAGATTAAAAAGTGGGTACCAGCTAGGGACATTTCTAGACAGGAGAAAACTTAGTGGGCCCCAGGGCCCAAAACAGTCAGTCCCCACTAATATCTAAGGCAGAGTGCAATCAGATCCAGGAAGGACTGGCATGGGCATTAAGACCCTGCGGCCCATGGCCAGTGAGCTGGGTTCTTCTGGGTACTTTACCACTTTCACAGGGTTGAACCCCAACATTTAAGTGACTAAATCCTTGGGATCCCTAATGACTGGAAACTCTCCTATAACTTCTCACAGCCATTAAGTGGCAGAGATGAAACTGCTGCTCTCATGCACTGGTCTTTGTTCTTAGGGTTATCCACATGCAAAACAACTTTCCTGCATGCTTCACAGCCCTACCAATAAGCCCTACCAATAGGCCGGTCAAAGTGGGAATGAGCTGGTTACATCACCGAGCTCTCTGCAGCAACAGTGTGGAGGGAAGCCGGGCATAAAGACAAGCAAATAGCCAATTCCTGCCTTTCCCTGTTATTTCATTACTTATTAAGCTGATGCATCATTTAAGAAATATATTTCACATGACAAATGAGAATTTCAATAATTCCTTATGCTTCAACTTTTGCTTTTTTTTCTACTGTATCAATACAAGTTTCAAGGCCATAATTGTATTCACACATATATAGTGGTGTATAAATATGTATAGATATAAAAGAGATGTATACAAATATATGTGCATTTTACACACAAACTCCAGATTCTATATGGCTGGCCCTCCTTTTCGCTAAGAAAATGATCCATTTGCCTATAGGAGGTGAGCAGCCTAGGAACACAGGTCCTCTTGATGCTCAAGTGACCTGATGTTATCTGTCCCAAGGCCAAAAGGGGGTCTGAGGCAAGAATAACACTCTCTGGAGAGAGAGAGCCAGTCAAAACCTTGGGCTGGTGGCTTTGAAAGCCATTCCTCCCACCGTACTTCAAAGAGGCACCATGCTGTGGGATCCATCAGGGGCTTTGAAGTTGTCACTCAGAATTTTTTGGGGAAAATTTACTTTATAGCTTTGCTTTAAAACCCTGTTATAGTCAATTTCAGTGTTCAGTACTAAATCCAAGCACTCTCCAGAAAGCCCTGTGTGTGGAAGCCAGGCTGCAAACACCACAGGTGAGGAGCTGATGATGATGATGGCCTCCTCATGGGGAGCCAGCAGGGGCAAATGGCTAGATGCTAAAGACATAAGGCCATTACCAGAGAAGCCACTGCTAAGATGCCTAAGAGTATGGTTGTGCATGATCCAAGCCTGACAGGCCCCTTCTTCCTCTTTCTGCTGGGCATCCATCAAAGGCCAAGTTTTTACAGGAATAGTGACACAACCACATCACAGTAACAGCAATGGAGCCTCCAACGCCTAAGCTGCTACTACATGTCTGGCATGAGCTAACCTCTCTAGGTACCTCATCTTAGCCTTCTGATACCCCAGGGCAGTGGGTCACATCTTATAGGCTCAGAGGGCTGAAGGACAAATCCAAGGTCACAGAGCTAGGAAGGACAGAGCCAGGGTTGTATGAATGACTGGCTGACTCCAAGGTCCATCCAGGCTTTTAAACACATGACCACATTGATTCCCTGCCTGGTAAGGGGACTGAAGCCATGTGCCAGGAGTTACTGTGCATTGACAGGCAGGGAATTGGTGAAGCTGTCCTGGAAGAGAGCTTACACTTCATATTCTAAGTATAGGTTATGGTTTGAATAACAATTCTCCTCTATGTTTTGAACTCTTGTTTCCTAGCTGGTGGCATGGTAGGAGGCAGTGGAAGCCATGACATGGTTTTGAAGGCGATAACCTGACTCTGATTTCAGCATTCTCTGTTTCGTCTCCTCCATCTGAACAGCTTCTACCACATGTTCTTGCTGTCGTCAACTGAGTCTTTCTGCTCGACTTTCCAAGATAGGATGGACTAAGTAAGACCTTGGAAACCACAAGCCAAAATAAACCTTTCCTCTCTGGACTGTTTCTGTTGGATATCTGGTCACTGTGATGAGCAAAGTACAGTGTGTGTTGAGCAGGAGTGGATGAAGGAACTCTCACAGTGTGTGCTGAGGAGTGGATGAAGGAACTCTCATGGTGTGTGTTAAGAAGGAGGGGATGAAGGAACTCACATGGTATATGTTAAACAGGAGTGAATGAGTACTGCAACTGCAACTGTACTTAGAAAGGGGAGAAACCCAGGTCCAAGCTCTGGGCTTGACTCTGGCCACCTTGTGTCCCCAGGTGAGCTGCTGGACCTCACACCCCACTTCTAAGGTGTCAAGTATGCTCTGACTACCTGGCAGGATTGCTGAATGGACACAGGATATGATAGTTATGAATTAGTATATCCCATCTGCTTTAACACAACTCTGATCTACAAGGAATGCTTTAAAATGAAATAGCAGCATAATCCTTTTGATTTTTTAGGCTCTACTAAATCTGCCTACAAGAAGTTGGGTTGTTTAGAGCAGGCCAAAATCTGAAGAGGAACCAGCAGTTTCTGGGGTGAGCCGAACCTCCCCAACACCTTCCATCTCCAGGTAGGCCTGCACCTGGCCAGCAGCTCTGAGACTCTGGATGGGAAGCCCTCTAGCCAAGCATGCACATTCTCCTACAGAGATTTCCACATAACTGCTAGCTACAGGCATCCCACTAGTTCCTGTTCCTTGTGTGAGGTGTTTTCCTCATTCATACCACCCTGCCTGTGCCAGATAGGCTTGTTACCCTGCACTAAAGGGATGTTTGATGGACTTGCTCTTTTTAGTCATTCATTTATTTAACAAATAGTTTTAGTGAAAACATCTGTCCCCCATAAGCAGCCATGGTAGCTCAATGTAAGGGACAGAGTGATGTAGAGGAAAGATTGAACTCTTGTAATTCAGCAATGAGGACAGCAATTCCTTAAGAGACTTCAAGTGTAATGAGAATACAGCCAAAACCCAAGGCTTGTCAGCCAAAACCCAAAGCCCAGTGGTTCCTAAGTCTTAAACCACTCCAAACATATGGCTTGCATCCTAATTTGAAGGTCCACTCTCTCTCTCCCTCCCTCCCTCCCTCCCTCTCTCTCTCTCTCTCTCTCTCTCTCTCTCTCTCTCTCTCTCTCTCTCTCTCTCTCTCTGTCTCTGTGTGTGTGTGCACTCAAGTTTGTGTTTGTGTGTGTTTGTTGCAGTGCAGGGGGATGGAACTCAGGACCTGACACATAGGATTCATGCACTTTACCACTGAGCTACATCCTAAGCCCTTGGTTTTAAGAGTCAAGGTCTGGCTATGTAGCCCAGGCCGGCTTGAACTCATTATGTAGCCCAGATCCTCCTGCTCCTGCCTCTCTATTGCTTGGATTACAGAAGTGTACCACTATGGCTACACTCTGTATATAGAAATCACAGTCTCCTACAGAAATTTCCATTGAACTATTGTAGAGAACATTTGAGTTATGCATGTAATTCAACTATTATACAACGTTTGTAGTTTTCTGATATCCTTTCCTACTCCCATGAAACCCTGGATGTCTTTTACTAGTTTACCTTCAAAGCTACGTGCATTTAGGAAGTATGCTGCAGTACAGTCTGGAAGCCTATCATTGAAGGAAAGTCACCCCTGTCTTAGAGAACAGGGTGAGATAAAGGAAAGGCCAGACACTCAGAGGGCCTGCTGGACCCATCCTTAGCCCTTGCTTGAGCCTGCCCAGAGCTGATGCCAGCTGGAGGACCGAGAGATAGGTTAGGGTGGCTGGATAAAGACCAAACAAGAATGTTATGATTAACTACAAATGCCAAGGAGCCTCTGAAAGAGGAAGACCACACTTATGAAGAACTAAAAGTGATGGGGATTATAGATCAAAACTTTCAAAAGAAAGGAAGTGCACATGGGCCTGCGTTGTATGTGTGTACATGCAGATGCAAGTGTGTGCAAGTGACTGAGTTCACAGTCAGGATTGGGTAAGAGAAAACCTAGAGGCATACATGGGGCTACTGCTAGGGGCTTGGGAGGCAGAGGTCTCCTGCTCACAGGCTGGGGCCTTTATGTGGGCACTGAGGCAGGCCCATGGTCAACTGGGAGCTTACTTACTAGAAAGAGAAAGTGTAGCAAACCCCCACACCAGGGTCAGGCTGCATCGCACAGCACAGCAAAGGCTGTGGGATTCTTGGTTTAGACCACTGAGAATGAGCAAACATTTGGGGGAAATCAGAACTCTCAAAGGTAGGCACCAAATTTCATTTAATTAAAATCCCCTAATAACCAATGAGAGAGAGTTTAACAGGATAAATAGAAGACACCTTTAGGATATGGAAAATTAGCATGCTTGAAGAGACTTAAGAGGATGCTTCCTTCCCCCACAAAAAGTAGCTAGCAATCGTCAAACCTTTAATTTGTCATTAACAGTTTCAGAAAGATAAATTATGCAGCAGAAAGCACCAAAGGGTGACTAGTTAAATATGGTAGAAAAACCAGGCAAAGTGATTTTATTCAAACAGAGTATAGGAGCTAGAGAGTGTGCTTGAATTCAGAATACTACACCCCATGTAAAAGCTAGAAGCCATGATGGGCTTCTGTAATCCTCCAACATTTATGACGACATGGGAGGCAGAGATGAGAGAATTTCCCAGAAGCTCACGGACCTAGATTGGTGAACACATCACTGTGAACAATGAGACGAGAGACCGTGCCTTAAGTGATGTGGAAGGTGAGGACTGACCCCAAAGGTTGTCCTCTGACCACATGCACACTGTGACACACACGTGTCTGCATTTACCCCCACACACATCACAAATGCATATATGCACCCAAAAAATTTTTAAGGCTGGGTGTGTTGGTACACACCTTTAGTCCCAGAACTTAGGAGGCAGCGAATCGCCGTGAGTTTGAGGCCACCTTGAAACTACACAGTGAATTCCAGGTCAGCCTGGGCTAGAGTGAGACACTACTACCTCAAAAAAAAATTTTTTTTTAAAGAATAAGGTACTCATGAGCTGGGGAGATGGCTTAGCAGTTAATGGAGCTTGCTTGCAATACTTGAAGGTTCAATTCCCCAGTATCCACCTAAAGCTAGATGTACAAAGTGGCGCATGTGTCTGGAGTTCATAGCAGCAAGAGGCCATGGTGCTTTTGTGTTTTCTCTCTCATCTCCAAAAGAAAAGAAACATCTTTTTTTTAAAAAAAATAGAATGCAGTATAAAAAGGCTAAAGTAAAGTGCAAAGGAAGATTCAGAGGCTTGAAGAAAAGGTCGGGAGCAATACCTATCCAACAGAAGCCCCAGAGAAGAGACAGAAACAGTGACCGGGAGCAGCTGATGACAATGAACAAACTCTCCAGTGCCAGCAGTATAAGCCTCAGATGCAAAAGGCTCATCTACTCCTCTAATAGGACACAAATACTGATGCTGATGTATTCATATAGATGAAGGGTGCACTTCATAAAAGCATCTTGATGCTACAATATCCACAGTGATGAAAATCTGAAATATAAAAGGCAAAACTAGAGAACTAGAAGCAAAAATGGACATGTTCCTAGGAATCAACCTGATCAACAGACACAAATAAGCAGAGACTTAACTGTAGTAGCTTGCTGATGAACGTTTCCAGAGGGTCCTGTTCCAATGCAGTTCTGGGCTGGGGATATAACTTGGCAGTGGAGGGCTTGCCAAGTATGCATGACTCCTTAGGCTCGGTCCTAGCACCACACACACCACAAGCACTTCACTCTCCATTTCCTATTCTGCATCTTGAGGTATGGTATGAGAGTGCACAGTTTCTCACTTACTCTCTCTTCTCTTTCTCTTTCTCTCTTTCTCTCTCTCTCTCTCTCTCTCTCTCTCTCTCTGTGTGTGTGTGTGTGTGTGTGTGTGTGTGTGTGTGTGTGTGTGTGTAGTGTGCATGTGGAGGCCAGAGGTTGATGTTGGGTGTCTTCCTTGATCACTCTACACTTGATTTACTGAAGCACAGTCTTACACTTGACCCCAGGATTTGCCAATTTGGCCAGTCTGGCCAGCCAGCTTGCCCTGGGGATCTGTCTCTGCCTGCTGAGTACTGAGATTACCACACAGGCTGTCATATCTGTCTGGTATGTATGTGTGTTCTGTGGATCTAAACCCCAGTCTTTGCACTTGCATGGCAAATGCTTCACCCACTGAGCCTCCTCCCATCACCGAGGTCTCACATTTTTAGTAAGTGGGTCTAGGATTTTGATATGGGTGGTCTGGGACTATACTTTAAGAATCACCAAGTAACACTCTCAATACCTTGGTATAATAGGTACGTTGAGAACTTTGTAACAAAAGAGAATGATTATTCTTCTGAAATATTGTAGTGCATTCACAAAATTGAACAGGTAGACTGGAAATAAACCCTCAGTAATTTTCAAAAAACAAGCAGGTCACCTTTTGATGATACTACAGAAATTAACACAAAAGGGCACCAGGAAGGCAAAATTAAACAAACAAATCCATTTACTAGAATGCTTGGAAAAACTTTACAATGAAGAAGAGGGAAGATAAGCTTTATTAAATATAAATAGCAATGAAAACACTGCACATAAAAATCCATGGAACGGGGCTGGAGAGTTGGCTCAGTGGTTAAGGCGCTTGCCTACAGAGTTTGATTCCCCAGTACCCATGTACGGCCAGATGCACAAAGTGGCATGTGCATCTGGAGTCCATTTGCAGTGGCTGGAGGCCCTGTGTGCCCATTCTCTCTGTCAGACTCTCTTCTGTCTCTGCTTGCAAATAAATAAAATATATTTTTTAAATCTATGGGATGAAGACAAAAGCTACAGTCAGAGGAAAATTTATAGCCTTGATGTTGACATAGCAGAAAACACGATTAAAAATGACTTAAGTAATTTAAGAAGCCAGATCAGGAATAGAGGTGGGGAGGACCCAAACAATAAAATAAAGGAAAAAGTTAAGGAAAGAAATAAAATAAAAGCAGAAATGAAGTCAAATAGAAACCAGTAATAAATGAGTGAATGAATGACTAGGCTATGAACTGGTTAGGCAGAGGGAGCTTTTCATATTTTATTCAGTTTACTTTTAAACTGCTTGAGCCTTTTTAATGAGAAAGCACTTACGTACTCGCTGTTATATAAAATGATACAAAATAATGTGAAAATATCTAAGGAATTCTAAGTAGGCTATAAATGAGAGATATAAACCAGGTTATTTATACTAATATTGATTTGAAGTTTTTTTTTAATTTTCATTAAGATTGAAAAAGATGCTTTAGCAAGCCTCATTCCATCTCGCATCCTCATTTGCAGACACATCTATGGGGTGAAGGGTCACCATGTGTCCCCTTTTGCATCTGTACTGTGGGCATTTCCTGCATGCTCAGCATTGGTGACATGAATCATTCATGCTTGGGACACATTACCCCACTCTGTGGCCTTGTGCTGTCTGACTGTCCATCTAGGGCCTGGCTTGATACCATCATGCAGGCTGTTCAGCTGGCAATCCCTAGCTACTCAATGGTTCTGGGTAGCAGAAAGGCCCAATCAAGTGCTTCTGGAAAGAAGCTAGTCCTCACACATCTTTCACAATCTAAACCAGAAGTTGCAAGTCTGGGTATAGGAAATTATGAACTAATTACCAACATAAAAAAGTGGAAGGAATCAAATACAAAGATGCACAGATATGGGCAGGGGAGATGGCTCAATGAGTAAAGAGCTTGTTACACAAGTGTCAGTACCTGAGTTTGGATCCCCAGAACCAATGTAGAGCTGGATGCTGTAGTAGACATCTATAATCTTGCATATCTATGCTGAGAAGGGAAGAAAAGACAGGAAAAGCTCTTGGAAGCTCAAGGGCCAGCTAGCCTGGTGAACACAGTGGTACCAACAAACTAACCTTAAACAAGGTGGAAGGTGAGGACCTACACTCAACATTGTCCTCTGACCTCCATATGCTTATTATGGCTGGTGCAGACCCACATTCTCTCTCTCTCTCTCTCTCTGTGTGTGTGTGTGTGTGTGTGTGTGTGTGTGTGTGTACATGCACACACACACCAAATGAAAATAAAACTGGGGCTGGCTCAACAGTTGAGGTGCTTGCCTAACAACCTAAGTTTGATTCCCCAGTACCCACATAAGGCCATGCACAAAATGGCGCATGCATCTGGAGTTTGTTTAGCAGTGGCTAGAGGCCCTGGTGCACCCATTCACTCTATCTCTCTCTCTTCTCTCTGTATTTGTCTGCTTACAAATAAATAAAAAAAGTTTTTTTTAAAAAAAACAGATACTTGGCTTCTCTTAAAACCAGAAAGTCTGACACCCCTGGGCTTAGATTCCTATGACTGTCCTCGACAGTCCCCACTCCTCTCTTCCATTCCTTCTCTTTGCCCTCAAGGATGCATCGCTCATATGATTTAAAATAGGCTTGCACATCAGAACATGTGGCCCGGGCCTAGATACTTCGGGATCCAAACTACATCTTCTCAACTGTCTCCTTTGCCTCCGGGGGCACAAAAAAATCACCGGGAATCTGTTTCAGTTAGAAAAATTCTGTCACCATAATTCTAACATGATAATGATGTGCAAAATGCCTCATGTACACCTGTCCATACCCTCCTTCCCTCCTCATTCAGTTACTCAATGTTAACTCTATGCCAGGCACTTTTCTAATGACTAGGAACAACAGACAGCACAAGTGTGGATCAGGGAGGGGGAAGGGTGTTTCCAGTGGCTATGTCTAGATGTCAATGGCCTATGGAAGACTCCTAGGGTGAGCAGTACCCTGTGAGCAGTGTCTCTTTTATTGCTATGGTTTTTGGAATACAGGAAAGGTTTGCCTACAAACTCAACCTCATAGTGGCAGCTTCAGAGCAAGCATGGAGAGGAAGTATTTAACTCACCCCTTTCTGCTGGAGGAAGAAACAGGGCTCCAAAAAAGAGTGACTTGGCTAAGCTTCCCTCCCAGGAGGTTCATGGAAAGGTGCCATGACTTCTCTCCAGCTTGATGGGCCTCCATCATGTACTATTTGGTCTCCCCAAAACAGGAGCCACAGCTCCAACTTCTTCAGAAAATGAAATGTTCCATCAAGGAAAATAGCCACCCCACAGAGAGTGGGAACCAGGGCAAATGTGAGGTGCATGCTCAGACTACAAGTTTTCTCATTCAAAGTCAAGCAGCAGCAATGTCCCCACAGTGGAGGAGGGCCCTCAGCACGGACCTTCTGGAGTTTTGGTATTGTTGTCAGGTCTTTCCCACCTACCTGTCTTCTTTGTGCTGCTTATTTTCTCAAATTTGAGTCCTAGTTTTTTAATGTGATCAAAGTGAGAAAAACTAAATATGCATGTAATTTCCCTCACTTGAGGTTAAGGCAGGAGGACCTCAAGTTCAAGGCCAGCCTGGGCCACATATGAGACCCTGTCTCAAAAGCAACTCACACAGCCAGGTGTGATGGCACACACATTTAATCCCAGTACTTGGGAGGCAGAGGTAGGAGGATCAATTCAAGTTCAAGGCCAGCATGGGCTAGAGTGAGATCGTACCTCAAAAACAAACAAACAAACCCAAAACAAAAAAGCAAATCACAACAAAAGAGAAACCCAATATGAAGGTGTCCATTCATTTTCATTATGTAATAATATCTTAACCACAAGACCATCAGAACACAGAAGTAGTTGTTTTAAGAGGCTCTGTGGCCCAGGGCTCAAAGCCAAATAGGAAAGCAAGACCAGCCTCCATTACCATGGACCCAGAAGCTTGGGCTCCAGCTCAATGCTTTCCTCTGTGGCTCCTAGCCTGTGGCATGGAACTTTACCTTCCCCCCCCCCAAAAAAAAAACTATGAAAGTAATTGTTGCAGTCAACCTTTCTCATTGTTGAAAAAAAAACTGACAAAAAGCAGCAGATGGGAGAAATGGGTTTATTTTGGCTTACAGACTCGAGGGGAAGGTCCATCATGGCAGGGGAAACGACCACATGAGCAGAGAGGGTGGACATCACCTCCGCCACAGCACTTGAAGCAGCAGCAGAAAGGTGTGCCAAATACTGGCAAGGGGAAGCTGTTTATAATCCCCATAAGCCTGCTCCCAAAAACACAGCTCCAACAAGGTTCCAGTTCCAAAACTATCATCAGCTGGGGATCGAGCAATCAGAACACAAGTTTATGGGGGACATCTGAATCAAAACACCATAGTAATGGCACTCCTTTGGTGCTTTGGAAAGACCTAAAGCCCTTTCTCTCTGGCTTGGTGACCCCATAGTGCCCTTCCATTGTGTACTGACCCTCCCTGGGGAACAGAAGCATAGGTGCCTGCGCCATGATGCTCTCCTAGACATGCTTCATTTCCAAAGGGCTTTTGCCTCAGTGCCTCTTCAGGACCAGCTCTCTCCCATTTATCAAAGGCAAAATTAAACTTCTATTTCTCAAAAACTTGCCTCTTCAGTAAAAAAGCCAAGTTAATCTTACTTGAAAATTATTTTATTGGTGCTAGGGATCAAACCTAAGGCCTCATGTGTTCTAAGCATGTGTTTTACATGCCACCCCAGGTACATTTAAATAAACAGTTGAAAAAAATTTGACCTTGTGTAAGTTATGTATCCTTTGCCCAGATAAAATGCAATCCAATGAAAACTCGCTACATCTTGGACTTCATGTGCTAAGAACTACAGTTTTCATTAGAGTGGAATGTTCCAGTTCTACAGACAGCCACCAGAGTCACCTCCTGCAACTCCCTTCCTCTCTCAAGAAGTTGTTTTGTCCTTTGTTCACCTACCCCTGCCCTGAAAACCCACTTATGTGCCCTCTTTAAGTTGCCAGATTCCTTTCTTATAAAACAGCCAGCCACCCTGCCTATATCAATCTCAAACTACTGATGCACCCTCCTCCCCACTGTGGGTTTTGTCTTTGAAACTTGTGATGGGCACACTTGTCACCCATCCCATACTTGGGAAGACTGTGTTTGAGGCCAGCCTGAGCAATATAGCCAGATCGTGTTCAAATGAAACTTGTTAGGAATCTATAAGACCTCAGTATAAATGCTCAGCCTATTTGAGCTTGTATGGTATCCCCTGTTGTGCCTCAGTTTCTCTTAAGAGTTGGCAACTTTGAACTTTGTAACTTAAAAAACTTTTTCTCTTGAATCTAGAGAGATGGCTTAGCAAGTAAGAGTGCTTGTTGTAGCCGGTGTGGTGGCACATGCCTTTAATCCCAGCACTTGGGAGGCAAAGGTAGGAGGATTGCCGTGAGTTCAAGGCCACACTGAGACTACAGAGTGAATTCCAGGTCAGCCTGGGCTAGAGTGAGACCCTAACTCGAAAAAAAAAAAAAAGAGTGCTTGTTGTGAAAGCATAGGGCCTGATTTGCTCTGAGTTTGACGCCCCCTAGGACCTCCATACAGAGCTGGGCATGGCCATGTAAGCCTGTAACTCTAGTCCTGTGGGGAGCACACCTGACTCGCTGATCAGCAGTCTGACTGAAAACACAGTTCTGGGTTCAGTGAGAGACTCCATCTCAAGGAACAACATGAATGAGTGAAAAAAGACACTGACATTCTCCTCTGGCCTCCACATCTGTACACACACCACAGGTACTGCTGACACATGCATACCGCAGACATACCATATAGGCACTGCACATGCATGTGCACACCACATACACACACATGTGCACACCATACCACACCACAGGTATCACATACACACTATACTATACCACAGGGACTGCACCCATACACACACCACACCACAGTTACTGCACACACATGTGCGTGCCACAGGTACTGTGCACACACATTACAACACACCACAGGCATTACACACTGACACAAGCAATGTTTTTTTCTCCTCTACATATCCATGCCCCAGAGTGTCTCAGAAGATATGCCTTCCATTTGAGGTGCATTTCTAATCTTCCAGCCTCCAACCTCCTAGATTGTGGTGTGCTAAGTCCTATGCAATACAAATTCTGTTAGTTCAAGAAAAGCCCAAAGTATACACTTGAAACAAATGCCATCATGATTTTTTTTAAAAAAAAATTTGTTCATTTATGAGATACAAATACACACACACACACACACACACACACACAGAGAGAGAGAGAGAGAGAGAGAGAGAGAGAGAGAGAGAGAGAGAGAGAGAATGGGCACACCATGGTCTCCTACCACTGCGAGTAGTGACTCCAAATGGATGCACCACTTTGTGTATCTGGCTTTACATGGGTACTGGAGAATGAAACCAGGGCCATCAGGCTTTGCAAATAAGTGCCTTTAACTGCTGAGACAGCTATCCAGCCTGCCACCCATGAGTCTCACACTCTGAGGTCTCTTGCTTCTGTGTCACTTGAGTTTCAGGAGCTGCTGCAGGTCATAGTCATAGGGTTACTGGACAGGGAGAGGCTGGGCCCACAGCCAGGACCAGAACTACTAGTGGGGCTCATTGTTACTCTTCATTTGTGGCTGATTGTAGATTTCACGTGCCATTATTGAGGAACAAAACAGAGGTCCCCATCCTCTTACCGACTCATGCCCCCCACAAAGTCCTGAAGAACAATAGCTCAACATCCCATCAGCAAATCAACCAGAGATGGGGACAGGATGCCGCTGCACTGTTAGTTGGGTCTCTTCCTCACTCTTCTTCATTTCTTCCTTCACTGAGACTTGGTTCTGCTAAGCAGCTCATCTCTTTAAAGTATAGCTTTTAAAAGAACTTTTATTTTGAAATGTATCACAGTAGTATAATGGATGCTACATATCCTTCTCCCGCTTCACCAAGTGTTAGCATTCTATGACCCATGCTGTGTAGTCCAATGGAGTATCTTTATCCTGTCCCATGTGTGACACTGTGACCCCTCGCCTGCCCTCCGTGCCTCACACATATCATTTGAGAGAAAAAAAAAAAAAAAACTTTCTCTGATGGGGCCACGATAAAAATATTAAATGCAAGAATTTAACACTGATGAAATATTATGACATTTATAATACAATCCATTTTCAATTTTGTTACTGCCCCAAATTTATCAACTCCTAAATTTTACAACACCTTGCTAACCCTTGGATCTCACAGTTTGAAACCGTGACTTGTTTTTTACCATTCTTAAATCTGGAACACTCTGCCTTTCCTTATCTCTCGAGCCACTGAAATTGTTGAAGACTCTAGGCCAGCTGGGAGGTAGAACGTCCCTCTGTTTGGATTTGTCTGGCCAGTTCCTCCTTTGATTTTGTTTTTGAAAGCCATTTCTCACCACTGTTGGCCTTGGGGGGGGGGGGATCTGGCTATTCCCGGAAGCACACCTCACTCCTGCTCCCACTCCTGGCTTCAGTCCCAACAGACTGTAGCAGTTGCCACAGCCAAGCTTCTGTGACCATCAGCTCCCCAGAGCCAGGGTCCCAGAACCTGGGCTTCTCTGAGGCCTGGGTAAGTGGTGTCATTTCTGCTCCTCGGTGTCCTCAAACTCCAACATGGAAATGACAATCCCTAGCACATAAACAGGGCTGACATAGCCATGGATATGACACACTCAATCCAGTTCTCAGCTCAGTCAGCTCTCACTGTCACGTGAAAAAATGCCAGTGTGTCATTTTAGATCTTTGGTGGGTGGGCTGAAAGCTTTTGTTAAGGCAAAAATCCTGCAATTCATCTTGTTATTTTCACAGAATCACCCATGGGCTCAACTGTGGCCCAGCTGCTGAGCCATGGACAAGATACTCCAGTCCATCTTACCATGACATCCCCCATTGCCACAAGGAGGCTGTCCTTGTCTATGCTGTTTAGAGCATCAAGATGTCCATTGCATTCAGATGGAGAAATTTAAAGTCACAGGGCGTGGTGCTGGCTGGAGACCCGTTGTCCTGGGGACAAGCAGAGACTTTCTGGGCCTTGCTATCCCACTGTCCTCCCTGTTGGCACCACAGGAGACACACAGCTGGCCTGTGGACCAGGCCACCACTGCTCATGCAGTGCTCCAAGCCACTGAGTGAGCAAGCAGTAAACAGTGGGTGATCAATGAGGATGGATGGCACAGTTCCATTTAGGAGGCCAGGCAGCCATTCCAGCTACATGGAAGACTAAGGCAGGAGGACTGCAAGTTTAAGGCCAGCCTGGGCTACAGAGTGAGATCAAGGATAGCCTGAGCAACTTACCGAGACCCTGTCTCAGTTTAAGAAAGAAAAAAATTAAAGAAGGGCATAGAGAGTAGCTAAGTAGAACACTTCCCTAGCATGTGCAAGGCCCTAGATTCAATCCTAACCATGATGAATGGATGGATGGATGGATGGATAAATACAAATAAACAAATGTCATTGGCCAAAGAAAGATAGCCTTTAGTTGTCTGCATGTGTCAGTAATAAGGACAGCTTTAAGACATTGGGCTGTAATTGTGGGGTACACATAACTCACCCCACTAAAAGATCTGCACAATGGAAAGAGAAGGTGTGAAGACCTTCCAGAAGTGTCTGTGTGGTCAAGCCTTCCTGTGGCTCTCATGCTGACAGGGTGATAGACCATGAAACCAGGAAGCGTCTCTCACTGGTAATGGGACCTTAGGGCCCTTGCACCTGCTGCTCCCATTGCCAGGAACTTTGCTCCACATGGCTCACTCCCATTCTCTTGGTCCACTCAACAAAGGCCACAGTCCCATAGAAAATAGCAGCCTGTCTCACTTGCTCTAGTCCTATGCTCTGTGCTGCTGTTTCCTAAGCCATGGAGCCTTCTCACACAGTACGTGTTCATTTATCATCTGCTTTATCCTGAGTGTCTGACACTGTTGTAGACCTGGCACCTTAGCACACACACACCTGTCTCTGGTAGCCGGTTGCAGACATTATTGTGATAGAAGAATAAGCACCAGGTGCAGTGGCACACACCTACAATCCCAGCAGTTGGGATGCTGAGGCTGGAGACAGGCTGGGCTACAAAGTGAGATCCTGTCTAAAAGAAGAAAAGAATTTGGACCCTCCATCCATTTTTTTTTTTTTTAAAAATCATCCATTTTTTTTTAAAAAAGCAACCTTCAATTCAGGTTTTTACATGGACTCTCCTAATTGACAAATGTCAGCCAGTAATAAACATCTGCCCACAGTACTGTGCAAGGCGACAGGGTGGAGGCCAACACATACACCGGTAGCATGCCACTTTGCCACCGAGAGACAGAAGCACATGGAGATGTGGCGGAGAGTAAAAGGCTGGCATGTTTCAACAGCCAAGGTCAAAGGCAAAGCACACACGCAGACACTGACTTCCTCTGGCTCCATCTCAGGCTGCACTTGCAAACAGTATGTGAGCACATTTAGCCGGGCGCCTGCTTTCCCTTCACTGTTTTCTGATGGCGTCTTTAGTGCTTCTGCCTTCACAGGCAAGCAGCACTGCCATTTCCCTCTCTCCCTGCATGGGAAAATAACTCCAGGAGGAAATTGACTGTGAAGCCTTAAGGAGAGCCCCCTCAAGATGGGGAGGAAAAGGCAAGGAAGAAATACAATCAGGTGTTCACTGTGGAGAAAATTAAACACTGGCAGAGCACGGGCAGGAAGGAACGCAGATGGCATGCCAAGACTTGGGAAGGACCTGCTGCCCGATGCAGCAGGAGAGTGGAGCTTGTACAGAAAGAACTGTGTGCTCAGCTAATGAATGGGAGGTGTCCAATGGCCTTGGGCTCAAAGGGCACTCAGCATTCTGTGACATAGGCTGGGACTGAGCTTGGTTAAGATCCAGATAAAAGAAGCCAAAGGTTTGATTGCACAGACTGGTCCCAAGCAGGGGGCTGCTGGTGGAATCAAAGGCTAGATGTGAGCCAGGTGTAGTAGCATGCCTATGTGCCCAGTGAGCAGGAGGTGGAGGCAGGCACGGGGATCTCGAATTTGAGGCCAGCCTATGCTGCATAGTGAGACCAGACCTCCAAAAGAAAAGAAAAGAAATGCAATGCAAGTGTCATTGTGTGCATCTGGCTTTACACGGGTACTAGGAAATTGAACCCAGGCCATCAGGCTTTGCAAGCAAGTGCCTTTAACCACTTAGCCTTCTCTTCATCCCTGTGCAGGAATATTTTAAAGGCAGTCAAGTTCAAAATTTTTCCATTTTATTCATTTTTTTCTGTGTATGTGTGTGGTATGCAAGCATGCTTATGTGTGGGGGGGGTACATGTATATGTACTGGTGTATGTGTGTATGTGTGTGTGTGGAAGGGTGTATAGAAAAGCCAGAGGTCAATATTGGATGTCTCCCTCACTCTCCACCTTATATATTTTTTGAGACAAGGTCTCTCTCTCTGAACCCAAAAACTGACTCAGCCGGACTAACTAGCAGTAAGCCCCAAGGACCCTTCTTCCTCCACCTCCCCATGCTGGGATTATAGGTGTTCACAAACAGACCACTTAGCTTTCACGTCAATGCCAAGGATCTAAACTCAGGTCCCCACACTTGCAGACAGAGCCATCTCCCCAGCCCCTCAGTTTTATCCTGTTTGTATGGACTGGGTAAGGCTATTGGTTGGTTCACTAAATTAAAAAGGACTTCTATTTTTTTTAATATTTTATTTATTTGAGAGAGAGAGAGAGAGAGAGAGAGAGAGAGAGAGAAAGAAAGGGAGGGAGGCAGACAGAGAATATGGGCGCACCAGGGCCTCCAAGCCACTGCAAATGAACTCCAGACACATGCATCTGGCTGTATATGGGCACTGGGGAATCGAACTCTGGTCCTTCTGCATTGCAGGCAAACGCCTAAGCCTCTAAGCCATCTCTTCAGCCCAAAGGACTTTTATTTGTTTTGTGTTTTTTGAGGTAGGGTCTTGATCTAGCACAGGCTAATCTGGAATTTGCTATGTAGTCCCAGGCTGGCTTCAAACTCACAGAAACCCTCCTATCTCATCCTCCCAAGTGCTGGAATTAAAGGCCATGTTTTCTGCTCAAAGACAAACATTTCAGTTACTTTACGGTTCTGGGTTGTTGTTTTTTTTTTACAGTCAGGCATGAGGCACACTGATCCTAGCTCCTTCTCTTTCCCTTCTTTCTGAGCACAGGAGGGAGTGTGGCAGGGATCAAATCGATGCTTCTGGGACAATCTTAGCTTTTCCTGCTGTTTGCTTTTCAACAGGGCAGAAGTGTGCAGAAAGCATGTGCAGGAGCAGAGCTCTGACCCTGGCTGAGGCTGCAGGCGGGCCCACAGCCAGCATTGCCACTTTGGCTATGGGGCAGGGGCAGCTTAGCAACCTGATCTGACACCTCTCCAGAATTTTGCTTCTACATAACATGGAGATAATTTACTCATTCATTTTAATTATAAAAGCCAACACCTTTAGAATAAATTCCAAGTATCAATCCCTATTCCTACCTGTTGGCCCCACTACCCCCAGTCTCAACTCGCCCTGTGCACAGTGTTTCTTGAATGAGCCTCACCTCTCACCATCTGCACCTACAGTTCCCTCGGCCCAGAATGTTCTTTCCATGTTCCTATCCAGGGTCTTCTCAGCCCTCAGGTTCTAACAGAAATGCTGACTACAATCTACTGCCCATCTCCATCTTCAGTCTCTGTTTCTTTACTTGTACTGTGTTACCCAGTTCTCTCTTCTGTACCCAAAGATGGCCTGGGCTTTGGGATCCGCCTGCCTCTGCCTCTGAGTTCAAGGACTATAGGCAAGTGCCACCAGGTCCCTGTTCTGTTTTCTTCAGAGAACTTACTGCTATCTGAAATGCGCTCAGTTACTTCAGCTTTTCTTCACTGTCCCTTTGGGATATAAATGGCTTAAGAATGGCACCTCATGGGCTTGTTAATTTCTGTGACCAGAACCTGAGGCCCAATAGCACAACTGGTCCTCAAATGCTTGCAGAGGAGAGATTAAGACATACTACTGTGGTTCAAAGAATTGCACAAATGAGAAGACAATTTGAGAAAGGGAAAGCACATGTCCCATGCTCCTCCCCTCCCTTAGCTGCATCACCAACATGGCCTCAGGGTGTTTCACGGGTGGACTTGGCTGCCTAAGGTCACAGTGATCTCCCTGATTCTTCATAGGTCCAGGTACAATGTGCAGACAGACAGGTTGAAGGCTGCTTACCTGTCTGCCCTCATGACCTCTTACACTCTTCTCCAGCATTTATAGCCAGGGGCAAATGCCACTCACTTCAAGACAGCCTCCCTGGCTAAGCTCCTCCTGTCCCTGCCTGGCTTGGCTCCTCTCTCAGGGCCCTCTCTCACTGTGTGGAATTGGATGTGACTAGTCTAATTGCCTCCACATGCCTCTGGATCTGCACATCACCAGAATGTGTAAGGTGGGGGAGGAGCAAAGGACAGAATAAACAGGAGTTGGAAAGTCCCCCAGCCAAGGCCCCAGAGCACTAAGGCCGCTGCCCCATGGTAGCCCTGATCACAGGCCAAGGCTGTCGTACCTGAGTGTGGTCCCCAGCAGCACCCTTGGCCTTGCCAGTCACATTCCCTTGGAGCTCAAACTCTTCCAAATAGTCCAGAGGAGGTTCGATGTGGAGCCGTGGGCCGGCTTCAGTTCTGATCTGCACAGATTTCTGTACACAGAAATTTAGAGTGTTCAGGTATGAATGGGGCATCTTTCTTCTCTGGGGCAGGGGTGAGCCTAGCTGAGGGTGACAGGAATTGGACTCAAAGGGTATTACAGCTGTGCATGATAGTAGTTGCACTTTTTCAAGTGTTTCTTAAAAACAGGATTTACCTAGATAGCCAGGCTGGCCTCAAACTAGTGATCCCCCTGCCTCAGTCTCCCAAGTACTGGGATGATATGTGTAGGCTGCCACACCTGGTTCAGCAGTGTTTCTTAAAAGAAACAGCTCAGGTCGAAAAAGTGCTTGTCACTCAAACGTCAAGTACCTGAGTTTAGATCCCTAGGAGCCACCCAAAGCCAGATGTGGCAGCATCTGTAATTTCTATGATGAGATGGGATGCAGACTCAAAATTCTTGGAAGCTCATGGACCAGCTAGCCTGGCATATGCAATGGCGAGCATCAGAGACCCTGCTTCAAACAAAGTAGAAGTGGATAGACCTGACACCCAAGACGTCCTAGACCTTCACACATGTGCTATGGCATACGCATATACCCACATACACATCATATAGGCTCCCCCCAAAGTCTTCGCTTCTTCCTCATATTTGCAAAGTGTGTCTAGTAGGGTTTTTAAATTTTTAAAATATCTTTATTATCCATAATTAGATACACTGTATGAGCAAATCTTATGATGGTACCCCCATTTCCCTCCTCCCAATCCACTGGGGATCCTCCTCGGTGGACATACTGGATCAGTCTATGGGGTAGGGGGTTATGATTAGCTCAAGAGGTAGCCTTGTTCCCCACCCTTTGAGTGCTGTTGCTGAGGAGGGGAATGTCTCTGGATATTCTCTTCCACCATGGCTCTTACATTCTTTCCACCCCCTTTCACTCAGTTCTCTGAGTCATAGTGGGTGAGTTTTAAATCTGCTTTATTGTTGAGATCTTAAGTGTCTCTGAATTTCTGCTTTGGGTTGTGTTGGATATCGTTGGTATCTGTCTCCATTGACCTATCCTGGGTTATCTGACTTGCTGTGGTGATAGGTCTCTTGTTTATCTTGGCACTTTCTCATAGGTTTCATTTGGGGACTAGATTATAGGCCAGGGGTGGTTCATCTCTTGCCAGGATTAAAAATTTTTTATCTGAAATTATTTCTCAGTAGAATTTCTGTAGGTGTTACAATTTCCAGAAAGGACTTTGTGATCTGACTGATCTCAAGTTTTGGAAACCCTGGCCCACATGTGGACACACTATGAATGTGTTAAACTTGCCAAACCTTGGGGACTATGGAAGTTTTCCTTGGTGTACCTGGCATTCCCTACATCATTCTTTGGGAAACAAATTTCTTGGCCTGGTGTGGTCAGATGCAGACTGTCTCCTAATGTCTACTTCCCCTTTCCTGTACCCATGCTCAGGTATACCCAGCACCAGCCTCCATACTGCTAGGAAGGACCATGTAAACATGTGTTAGCAAAAAGTGTGGGTCACAGGACAGTTTCATCCTTAAGGGCCAGGGCCAGGCTCACCTTGCCTGTCCCTGCCACTGGAGTGTAGAGGTGGTGAAGTACTGCTTGGAACTGCCCAAAGGAAGACAACACGTGGGGTGGGGCACAGTGAAATAGTCAGGACTGGGCTCCCTGTCAGAAGCATTGAGACAGAGGCTCTGCTGTGGTAGGGGATCAGCAGTGTGAAGCATTGGTAAATGTATTAAGAATGTCAGTTTTCTGATGGCCTGAGAATGCAGAAAACACTGTTGTATGGCACAGACTAGCAAGACAAGAAGTGCCCATCTGTGCAATAGTGGCGCTCAACGTAGGTAGGTCATCAACAGCTGGCTAATTGGCGATGAGATCTGCTCAGTGGCAGGGAACCCTTAACTGATATGGGGATCCAAGGCAACCTTGAATGGGGACCAAGAACCCCATCTCCTTGGGGAAATCCTCACTAACCACAGGTCTTCAGAAAGGCTACATCCTCCAAATGCTCACCAAACTAGCATTATTTGTCTCAATTAACCAATAATGATCTCACTCTCCGCTGCAGATTCTGTTTGTATTTTTCAGAAATCAACGAGAACTGTGGACAACCAAACTCCACCAAGTAGACCTGAGTTGATGGGGGCACCCAAGCAGGAGAAGAACTACCTCAAACTCACCATTTAGAGCCCTAACACAACCTCTATGGAAGTGGTGTGATGAGCCAAAGAGCTATTCCCACAGCAAGACAGATATCCTATGGAAGGATAATGGAGACAGATACCAAGGATGCCCAAAATTGTCCAGAATACAAAATTTACAGATTCTTAAAAACCTAATAAGTATGCAAAATTTAAATTCACCCACCATGACTCAGGGAAATTTTTGGAAAAGGTGGCAGAAAGAACGTAAGAGCCATGGGGGGGAGAATATCTAATGCATAAAAGGGTGTGTCTTCTTGGTTTTAATGGTTTTCTCTAATAACTTATGATGCTGAGCATGTTGTTTTGTTAGTATATATAATTTTACTTCAATAAAAAAGTTAAAAAAAGAATGTCAGTTTTGTGTTGAGCTTTACGTCATCACTAAAACACTAGCCACACCTTGCCCATTTCCAGAGGCCTTGCTCTAGTCACAGGAACTCCAGACAACCTGCAGGGTTGGTGGAAGGCACATCTCAGGCCAGACAAGCCTCTGTGAACTTTACATGACCCGATAGCTTTTCTTACTCAAGATGGGCAGAGGAACACCCTCTCAGTAACTCAGCAAGAAGCTGATGATTGGTAAAACTGGAAGCTGTGCTGTGACTGGTGCAAATACAATCCTTCATTTGCATGCCACTCCCATTCCCCTCCTGGCCATATAATCAGGCTGTTCAACTCACTTTTGAGCTTTTGAGCACAGGTCATCTTACTGCACTGCCCCCTGGGTTGTTACGTCAGACCCAATGGATGGTTTTCTCTTGCCTACTTGTGACCTTTATCCTAAGTAGAGTGGGCTGAACTTACAATACACAGAGAGCAGCAGAGGCGACAGCAGCTTCAGCTTATGGCAAAAATAAATAAATAAATAAAAGGCAGCCCAAAGCCGGGTGTGGTGGTGCCTTTCATCCCAGCACTTGGGAGGATCACTGTGAGTTCAAGGACACCCTGAGTCGACATAGTGAATTCCAGGTCAGCTTGGGCTAGAGCGAGACTCTACCTCGAAAAACAAAACAAAAAAAAGGGGGGGATGCCCAAGAGTTCATAGAGTTGTTGGGGCAGCAAAGAAAGAGAGATGATAAAATACAGCAGTCATGTAGAGAAGACAGGGTGTGAGCCAAAACCAAGGACAATGAAGGCAGTGCACCAGTCACTGCAGGCCTCAGTCCTGGGAAGAGGTCCTGGGAGCTGCCAAGTCTGGAAGGCTAAGGGTCCTGACAAGGCCTGAGAGTCACAGCACCAACCACAGTAAGGACTCCAGAACAGTCTTCCCTCAGGAGTGCACTTTGCTCAACATGACCCCTAAAAGCCAGCCAACTACACCATCTGGTAGTCATCAGAAGAAACTGATGTGCTCAATGGAAAGGGTTGGCCTAGCGTGGGTGAGAGTGAAGCACTTGAACAAGTCTTTAATGGGGTCTCACTGTCTAGAAGTAACCTGCATGTGCATAAATCCAATGGGTGTGTCCTCCTCACATGCCTCACTGATGGAGCCTCCCTGTTATGAAAAGGAAGAGGGTAGATGGGTATGACCGTGACACAACTAGAGGTTATCCAGCAGCAATGAAGGCTATGCAGAGAACCTGTAATAATGGAAAATTCCAGGCCTAAGGTCTTCCTGGCAGCTCTCCTGCCTCTACCTAGACCAATTTTCTGTTGTAGTTACTTTCTCGTTGCAGGGAAAAAACACCCAACCAAAAGCAGTTCATTGGAGAAAAGGATTTTTGGCTTACAGAACTGAGGGGAAGTTTCATGATGGCAGGGAAAAGATGGTAGATCTGGATATCACCTCTTTGCTGCAGCAGGTAGAAAATAGCAGCAGGAAAGTGAGCCAAGCTCTGGCAAGTGGGAGCTGGCTATATACCCCTAAGCCCTCCACCAACAACACAACTCCTCCAGCAAGGCCTCACCTCCCAAACTGCCACTAGCCAAACATCAAGCATTCAGAACATATGAGTATATGGGGAACATCTGATTCAAACCACTACATTCCACCCCTGGCCACCAAAAACTTGCAACCAATGCAATATAAAATGCATTCAATCTAACTCTAAAAGTCCCTATAGTTTTTATCAATCCCAACATTGTTGAAAAACCCAAGTTCTTATCTGAACACAAAATGAAGGACTTTGAGGCTCTCCATGACACATCTGGGAACCACTAAGTAACATCCAAATGCCAGGAGCCTGATAGCTGTGGAGTAGATGGGAAAGAAGGAGGTACACACCATAGGCATTGGCCAGGGCCAGAAGGAGCCTGACTCATCAGTCACCCAGTATCTCTAGGGAGGAGCCTGAGCAAAGGCCTTCCTACTGCCAAGTCCAGCCTATGGGCTGGCAGAATTGACCTGCAGAATTCAGGAACCAACTTTATCCTGAGAAACAGATTTTCATGTTAACAGGACTGGATGCTGTCTTTCTGCCTGCCCAGTGTGCAGTCCTCTATGTGCTGACAAGCACCCTGGCTATCTCCTGGGAAATCCTCCTGGACCCTGATCCTAGTGGCTGATATGGATAAGAGTCCTCCATGGGAGCTAGGTGGTGACTATAAGGAGCACATGACCTAGGCCAGCACAGGAGATGCTCCACCCAAAATGATTGTTGTTTGAACCAGAATGGATGCAACTACAGGGATAGAAGGTAAGGAGGGAAGCCATAGCAGGTAGGATGTAAGGACAGAAGCCGTAGCAGGTAGGATGTAAGGAGGGAAGACGTAGCAGGTGGAATGTAAGGAGAGTTGCCATAATAGGCGTAGCATTTTAAGTGAGGAGCTCCTGAGGCAGTCTTGGTGGAAAGTCATGCCAAGAGACAGAGACTGAGGCTTGCTGCAGGTCTGTGTGCTGGGACTGTACACTGGCAGGTTCTCCAAGGGCCACTGAGTGGAGTCCACAACCACAACAGGCTGGTAGCATCCCGTAGGGAGCCTGGAGTAGAGCCTCCCTGCAGCTTTCCATCCTGCCACCCCAGCATCTTCCACAACAAGGCCAAGATGCTTTTAGTCAGCAGGTCCTCAGGGATCACTGACTGTACTCAGGTGTGGACAGGCAGTGGAGGCAGGCAGTGCCAGGCCCTCAAGTCCACATAGCACCCATAGTGATGATGGAGGTGATGAAGCAACATGTGACAAGATTAAGATTTCTGTGGCCCAGAAAGCATTTGTAATGCTGAGTGGGTGCCCAGAGGGGAAGAAATAGCCTACCATCTGGCCTGATCTCCCACTGTCGTCACCCCAGGAGTCTCTTCTGCCCCCATGAGTGGGAGAGCCCCACCCTGGCAGATTCTGACCCAGCTCCCCCTGTACATCATGGTCCCCCACCTCCCACTCTCTACCTTGCATGGAAGAATGACGAGGCTCTGAGCCGGCTTTGCCATGAGTGGGTGTTCCCTGTCTACTTGCAAATCCAGACCCTGGTAGACCTGTGCAGTACATACCTCGGAGGAGGAGTTAGAAGCCTCTACCAACACCCAAACCCCCAAAGGCTGCTCGCTTCAGCCTCAACCCACACTGCACCCTGTGTCTCCTACAACTCTCTGCAAGTGTTCTAAGAGGTGTGCATTAAAGTATTGTCAAGCACAGAAAGGAGCAAGCAAGCACCAGGCTGCCTGGGGCGGCTGAGAGGGCTGTGTGATATGTTAATGCCGCCCTCTAGAGGTGGAAGAGCTCTATAGAGACCCACAGGGTAGGTTGGGGTGGGACTCAGGTGTGTATCTTCTATGATCTGCTCTTCCCAGGCTGGTAAGCTTTTTCACAATTCAGGAAGAGAACCAGCTTTGAAGCCCCACCAGTGAGCTGTCCCACAGAGCACAAACCACCTCATCCTCCCAGGGAACTGGATGTGGCAGTCAGGGACAGTCACAGCACAGCTCTCATCCTACAATGAACCTGTTGTGGAGACCTTTCCAGAAAGCCCAGGCCACAGTAAATCGCTAGAAGGCTGATCCCTTCACCACCGATTTAATGCTAAGAGCCCTGACGTTCATCAACCCTGACAGCATTTTGGTAAACGGCAGCTCTGTTGATTAGGCTGCTACCCACCCAAGTATTACAAGGCTGAGGAAGCCATAAATCTTAATCCACTGATGGCGGCAGAAAGATCTAAGGCCTGGACGTAGTGGGGGAAGGACAGTTAGGACGTGTGCCCATATATCACCAGCACACGCTCCACAGCAGAGGAGACAGCAGGAGAGCCCACCACACCCATCACCAGTGGTCCCCAGATCTGAGAGGCTTGGGAAGTCCTCACAGAGGACAGGGGCTCAGCATCCATAGCCAGCATGGATGGCTCTGTGGCCTCCTGGCCGAACGAGCCTGATCTGTAAGCCTGGAACAGCCTTTTCCATTGTAGCTCTGCCCACAGGCACTGCCCAATTTTGGCTGGTTAAGGCCTAAAGCAGGAACATGGATACCACTGGAAAAGGCCAATGCATTGGGCTGGGTCAGTGGACAGTGTGTGTGACTTGAGAGGGTTTGGGAGAGAAGTGAGAAAACCCAGGCAGCCAGGGGCAGAGAGCAGATGAGGTAGGAGCACAGCATACTGCTATGATCAAGGCTGAGATCAGTGTCCTTGCTGGGCAGCAGAGGACTGGGACAGGAGCTTGTGGCCCCTGCTCAGGGCTCAGGGCCCGGGGACAATTTACATTCAACTAGTCAGATGGCCCCCACCGGATAGGAAAGCACATGTGAGGGAGGGGCAGAGAAGAATGGATGACTGCTATTTCTGGACTGAGGACCATTATGAAGGTGACAGGTTCTTCAACTATGTCCTACACTGGCTGAGGCACAGGGCAGGGACCCTGGGATACCTGAGGCTACATTCTCACTTTCCCAGGGGTCCTGGGCAGTGGCTCAGAGCCCATGAGCACGCCAGACCCCAGGACTGTGCACACACCACTCTCAGCCTAGGTCCCTTCCTGCTAACACAGCCACAGCGGTGCCTAGTGCTGGGCACTGAGTGACCCTTGACTGATGGAGTGCAGAGGACAATTACAACCCGTGTGGCTTCGGGAATCCAGGAAATTAGCCATGATTAGGCCTTGTGAAGTGGGAGCCACAAGAGAAATGGGGAGGGATGCTAATTAATCTTAGGCCAAGTCTTTTAAATTGCACAGGCTCTGGAGCCAGCCATTAAGTCACAGGCAAAGACACAAATATGGCTCCTGATAATAGAAGGCACTCAAAACAAGCAGAGGAGCTGTCTGGAGTGAGGCTGGAGAAAGGCCTCATTAAGGAGAAATTAACATTCATTGCTGGGGACAGAAGCCAGCCCCCAAGCTGGTGCCCTGTGGGCCTGCTTTTCAGGCCCCAGTTAAGGCAGCAACGAACTTTTCCAGTAAACACAGGCCTGAGGATGCCCCTTAGTAGATATGAAGACCAAAAGGTCTACAGTGGCAGGCTCAATTCAAGTCCCAACCCAGCCTCTTCCCTTAGGGACCATGTGACTCCAAGCAAGTGCTCTTGCTTCTCAGGCCTTGATTTCTACAGCAGCACCACAAGGACACTTGCAGACTGACAGAGTGGCCCTAAAGACAGGCTGGGCATCAGCACACGAAAGTCTTGGCTGCAAGTCATGCATGTGGTCCACTCCCAATCTTCATGCACACAAGATGAACAATAATGGTGATGATAATCCCTGCCTAAGACACCCCGGTCGCCTGGTCAGAATCCCTTGAGGAGCCCAGGCATTACCTCCCTGAGGGAATTTGGGTGTGCAGAAGGTTCAGTCCTTGCCCTGACCCCTGACTCAGGTTAGTAAGCTGAATCAGGTATAACAGTTCACTCATGGCCCAGCTCCAAGAGAAGCTAGCAAGGACCATGGCAAGGCCTGCACAGCCAAGAATGTGGAACTCTGAGCAAAAACTCGAAGTCTCCATTCTACCAATTCTTAGCCATGACCTTAGAAAGCTCCCTGAATTCTTTGAGCTTTCCTCTCCCTCCTCTCTTGCCCTCTCCTTTTCCCTCCTACCCCCCTCTTCCATCTCCTCCCCTCCACAAGGGGGACTGCATTGGAACCCATGCTGTAAGAGTGTTATGAAGACAAGGAGAGGGCTCATGCATCAGCTCAGGTCATGCTGGTACCCAGCACTCAGAAATGCAGGTTGCAGCCAGCCCCCAGCAGCAACCCAATGGGCAAGGCTTTGTGGAGTTGTCTCTACAGTCTAAGGCCATGTCTGTCACATAGTATTTTATAAAAAGCAGCTCTTCCACATTCTCTAGTGGGGCTATGGAGGCCCAGTCAGAAGGAGGACTGTGCAACAGAGCAGGCACCCTGGAAGCCATGTAGAAGGGTACTCTTCAGTGCCCAGCACAGACACCCAAACCCATGGCAGTGTTCTGAGCTCCATTTGTTCTGTTCCCACACCAGTACCACTCCTTATTCTAAAGCACGGGCTGGGATCACTGTCCTGACTGACCTGGTGCCACCCTCGGCGCTGTACTTTGCTGGGTGCTGTCCGTGAACTGCGTCTTAAAGCTTCCTCGGCTTCATGAAACAGGGCTTTTCGTCCATAATCTGCAGCAGAAACAGGAAAGGGGCTGGAGAGGCAAGTATGACAAGCTTACACTGACTGCTGTTCTGAAAGCTACAGGTGAAATACAGGTCAGCTGCCCAAGGTAAGGCACAGGAAGGAAGCCCCAAGGTGGCTTGTCACAGCAGATGTGAGAAAGAAGGAGCTCAGCATGAGTCATAGCACATCATGCTATGGAATGACCTGGACAGCACATCAGGCTGCTGTATACACACAAGAGCAATTTCCAAGCCTCACAATAAGGCACCGGGAATATCACACAATAGGCCACCATTTGTGTAAAGGAGGGTAGAGGGAGCCTTATTGGCTGAATGAATGAATGAATGAATGAATGCATGCTGGGGTCCCAAGTTCAGACAATGCTGTCACCTGTTTGTCCTAAGTCGTCCAACTAGCAGAATGGCCACGATGGAAGCTGGGAGAGCCATGGGTTTCTCTTTGCCATGGGAACTAGGGAGCTCATGGTAGACTGTGTTAAACTACAGTGGCTATCATCTGGGAATATGTGGGGATATCACTTTGTCTCTTGCCCATACTTTACTGTTGTGTTTTGGGTTTTCTGTGAAAAAATGGCCTGGGAGCTTCCCCTCCCTGTGAAGTGCTAGGTTAGAATAACACTAATCAGTCTAACACATGCCAGGCGTGTTACCCTGCTTATGGATTCCATCTTCTGTGGCGCCTGCAGGTGGGCATGATTATTGCACTTTACAGAAACAAGGAGACTAATGGAGACAATTCCAGACTGCCTGAGATCTCAAAGCTGGAGGGAGGCAGAACAGAGTCCATTCACGTCCAGCTCTGTCCTATTCCAAATCTTCCTCCTGTGACTCAGGACATGCTGACCTCTCAGGCACAGCATCCTATCTTCAAGGTATCCTCAGGGTGCCCTTGCTAACCTGTTTTAAAGAAGTGCAGAGGTAAAGTAGCTTCCCCAGAGTTACTCCGCATGTCCTGCCCAAATCACTTCTGGTCAGTGATGGACCAGGCCAGGCAAGAGTTTCTTATCTCACTCACAGGTGTCCTGGGCTCTTCTCAGAGGACACATGGAGTCCTTCTCAAGCTTGCAGAGGATGGAGAAACTACATGTGGAAATGAGATGAGTGCTGGAATCAAATATTTCATAGGGGTTAGGTACTAAAGCTAAGACATACAAGTGAATATCACCCTTAAATCACTGATGCTTGAGCCCTAGGCAATGTAAGAGCTCTAGCTGCCCCTGGTTTGGAAAAGAGCAGGTTTTAAAAGAAATAATGAAGGATTTCTCAAGCTGGGGTGTAGCTCCATGATGGAGTGCTTGCTTAGTATGTGGGAGGCCCCAACACCTTAAATTATTCTTCTTTATTTTGCTCTGATCTCTTTCTGGCCAAATGGGTATAGTTAGCTTATGTGCTACTAAATTCACATGTACGAGATGTATTTCCACAGTCCCTTCTTTATTTGTTTGTTTTGCAGTGCTGGGGATTTGAACCCAGGGCTTTGTGCATGCTAGGCAAGAGCTCTACCACTAAGCTATATCCCAGACCTTCAACTTTCAATGAACAGAGCTGCTGCCTGGCCTGGAAGGGCCTGCACTTACCAGGTGTCCCCTCTGCCTGCGAAGCACTTCTGGTGAAGTCTGCATGAACAGCTTTCCGTGGGGATGTCTTCAGCTCTGAATTAGCCCCATTGACGTAGACTGAAAACCCTTGCTCCAAATGCTCCAGCCTCAATTGCACAGGATCTTTGGCCTTCAAATGCTTTAATATCCTGGAACAGAAACAATTGCTTGGGTCACAAGAGTGTCTGAGCCACCATGGTCCCCAAGCCAGCAATGAATGTTTTGGCAAGGCGGTGATGGTGAAGTGTCTCTACCAGAGGCCAAATGGCACATGCCCAAACAGCCTGTAAGAGGCCCATTACACTCACAGAGAAGCAGGAGGGGAGACAGTTTGGGTCCCTGAGGGGAAGTTTCTGACATCATTCTGAGGTTCAAAATCGAGTTAGCAGAAATGAATGCATGCATTTCCTACCTTGTGGTAGCTGAGGCAGAGAGGCTCATGTGTTGCTCCGTTACCTGGATTTTCTGAAATGATCCCAATTTCATGTAGTTCTTTGTGTGAACAGCTACACTTTGATGTATAACCAAAAAGTGGTTTAGAGCCTACAGCTTTGTAGGTGAGAGTTCCTGTAACCCATCTACAAAGGAGGGAGCATCTTGTGTCAGGCAGGGCACATTCATGCTCTCAACAGATGTGTTCTCGAACACCCTGCATGTCTCACTGCCTCCTCCTATGCATACTCCAATCATTAAAATGTATCAGTATAGGGCTGGTGCAAGACTAACAATATGACTGTCACACCTCACATGACTGGCCAGTTCTAGGTTAGCTTTTGCTAAGGTCCAACATCACATGGAGCTTTGTCTTTGATCTACTCTTCACAGAACACTGACATGAGCCCCTCTAGAGCTGTAGCCACCTGATGCCATATTCTCAGGGTTTTCACAGATACCATTATGCACCCCATGTTAATTAGATTTACATGGCAACAAGTAGCCTTCCTCCTCGGAATTTAAGTACCTAGGCAAGTTGACAAATTTAAAAACTTTAAATAATATCAAATGAAAGGTGAGCACCATGTGCCAAGCTTGATTGTGATAAATGTGCAGGCAGGCGGTTCTCATTATTTGGGGTCCTCATGTCCCAAAAGCCACTGAAAATGCTGGATTAGTGATGCTGAGCTCATAGAGGAAACTAGGACTCAGCTCATCCATAGCTGAGCTTCACGTGTTTGTTTAAAGACGACATGCTACTGCCTGACATAAGTTCATGCCTGAAATCCCAGCATTCAAGAGGCTGAGGCAGGAGGACTGCCATGAGTTTGAGGCCAGTCTAGGCTACAGTGTGAGTTCTAGGCCAGCCTGGACTGTAGAATTAGATCAAGATCCCGTCTCAAAAACAGATAAACAAGAAATCAAAGATATTTCACAAGATCGGCCCAATGCACTAAGGCTCAGGCCTGGCCCAACCTAGTCTGATGCACGTATTTGGTCTGTGAGGCATTGTAGCCTCTTCTCTCAGGAACACTGCACAGCCTCTGGCCAGCTGAAACAGTGAAGTCACCAACAAAATGTGGTGATGAATGTCCTGTAACAAGGACACTTGATAGCCACACGGGTGCAAACAAGCAATTTGCCCAAGGTCACCTAGCAGGTATATGGCAGGGCTGGGATGCAAACTTAGGCACTGTAGTTCCAGAGCCAACACTAAAACAGCCAGCTCCTGAAGCCAGTGTGGTGATGGTAACTGGCACACTGAGGCACACCCGGTGGCTCAAAGAACCTCTCAGAGCAAACAGCAAATACAGACAGTGCCACAGATCTGGCCTTTGCCCAGAAAGCATATCCCAGCAAATGACTACCTAACACTGAGGAAGGTTCATATGCAACAAAACCCCTAGTGAAGCAAACACCAGGTGCAAGGTGAAGGGTGGCCAGGATGTTATGTGGGGTAGAGATCATACAGGCTCTTAGAACATGTTTGTGATGTCTTTGTGGAATGCAGCAAAGAGCAAAACAAACACAGTACATGGGGAGGGTGGTGGGAAAATGGCCTGTGTATGATGATGCCATGATGAAGCCCAGAATTTTGTATGCTAACTGTTGTAGACAGCTTCATGTTGCTGGAATGAACATCCAAATCAGACACAGTTTATGAGAGGAAGGGGTTATTTCAAGCTTACAGATCCAGGCAGAAGTTCCATCGATAGCAGAAGCAGCTGGCTTCCAGGCAGAGAGAGAAACAGGCAGAGAAAGAAACCACTATGAGCCAGCAAACACCAAAAGCAACAGGCATGAATGGACAGACAGCAAGCAGCAAGGGACTCCATCAGAGCTCAGACTGCTCTGCATACCTCTGAGCTGAAAATCAGATCTGCTCCCACACACACCTTAGGGCTAGATCCCAGGATCCACCACACACACACACACACCTCCACTAGGCAATATGTTCAAACTACCACACTAACCTAAAAATTTATTTATAAAGGTACATATGTGTAAACACAAAGTTGGGATAAAGGAGGTCTGTGGGCTTTGAGAGGAAGGTGATAAATGAAAAAGATATCAGTTGTGGAGGAAGGGGGTGGCATTCTGGGGGAGTTCTTTGTTTACTTTTTAAGCGTTTCTTCAGCAGTTGATGAATCCATCTTTTCAACAATCATGACAGGAACATTTATTACAGACTGCTTATCTCTTGCCAGCCCTGGAAGCCTGCGAGATGCTGGATTGTTGGGCAACAACATAAAACAGAAGGATAACACAAGTCTCTAAGAGACGATTTCCAAACATGGCAACCACCATGCTCCTGGGAGCAGAATGCTTTGCACACCAACACCGGCAGTCCATGGGGGAAAAGTGGGCCCTAAGCAGGCTGGAACACCTGACCTCCAGGCAGAGAGTCTGTCTGCATTTTTCTCCAGGTGACTGCCCTGTGACTTAATGCCATAGTTACAGCGGTGTTCTATGGCCTGAGATCTGGAGCTGGCACTGCATACAGTCCCCTCCTTACACAGGATGACTTATGAAAAAGTGGATTTATGAAACTGATGAATTAGGAGATAATTATTCAGATTGTGGAAGGAATGGCTGATGAAACAGCCAAGTGCTTCAGTAGCATTCAGGAGGCATTTGGAGAAAAGGGCTTTCTTGAATGAATGGCCAGTTTGCATAAAAAGCTGTCCTGGGTGTAGGGATGCAGATAAATCCCATTGAGTCCAGGGTGTAGGGGTGCAGATAAATCCTATTCAGTCCCCACCCACCTGCTATTCTGTCACTGCTCTTTCCTTGCAGGGTTTGTTTTGTTGTGACACACAAACCACCAGGGATATTAAACTAGATTTATCTGTGAGTTTTTCTTCTTCCTCCTTCTCACCTGAGCCTGAGTGGTGGGCACAGACACTGTCCTGCAGCCCGTGAGCTGTCTGAGGGACAGGAACAGGGAAGGATACCTTCATGCCTTTGTCTAACAAAAACAGCCCCAAGGAACTCAGGGGCGGGCAAGAACATGGACATGTCCCAACACTCACTGTGCCATTTAACTAAGCACACCCCAGCCCTTGTTTCCACTGTGTTCCACAGTGACCTTGGAGAGCTCTTCTGCATCGTCAGGGAGTACAAAGACCGGGCTGGGGAGCTTGGGAGGCACAAGCTTCCTCATGGACCACCAAAAGTAGGGACTGGAGGTCAGGAGGACCAAGAGAGCATGAAGGGCAAGTCTGTCGGCTGCTCATAGGACAATGGCATCAGGATGACTGGATGTCTGACTGAAACCTCTCTGGTGGTGTCTGAACTGTGCGGGTATGGGGACCATGGTCTAGCCCTATGCTTCCTCCAGTCCTCAGTTATCTCAAGGATGAACTGAGGATCCTCCAAGGGTTACCATTCAAGGCCTCTGAGTGTCAAGAGAAGAGGATGGTGAATGGAGATGTGGCTAGTGGGCTGACTCTGAGCCTCACGCACCTGCCTGACTTCATCCTCCAGTGGTCCTTTCTGCAGCTGGTTTTATAGGTAAGCCTCTCCAGAAGCAGAGCACCTGCCCCACCTCAGGCTTCTTCCTGAGATCCACACAGCCCTCACAGAGAGGCTGAGCAAGATTTCAGAGGGGATGATGGATCCCTGCTGGGGGCTCTTGCCCAACTTAAAGGATGAATGAGGGTGGGGTGCCAAAGCCTGCCATTCCATCTCAGGCTGTATCCTCTAGATGTCACCTCAGAAGAGCATCTGCTCAGGCTGAGGTGACACCATGTGGCCACCCTGCCACTACCCCAGCTTGTGTGAATTGAGCAGGACCCAAGAAAGGCTGTCTCCTCTTCTGTGAAGCCTACGCTACACGGACTGGGCCATTGAGAGGCCAGAATAGCTCCAAGACTCACCCAGGGGTGGTCCCTGAAGCTGGATCTCTCCTTCCTGCTTGACTCCTCTTGGGTAGCAGCCCATCTCCCCTGGGAGCATGTTTCCCTCCAATGACTTTTTTCAAGGACCAAATGTCAATACAGTTGCAGAGTGGCACTGGTGAAAGCGGTGTCCACCCTCCTCCTCAGTGCAGGCCTTCTGTGGCACTCTCCAGACGTGGCCTAATCTTCTCAGTCAGTCCTCATCGCTCATTCTTTGATCACACTGCTTGCTCTGGCTCAAATCTGGTCGTGTGATTACATCTTGCGTGAGTGAGCTGAGTGGCCAGAATCCCTGAGTGCTAGGATGAACTAACTGCAGCCAATGACGGGGGAGGGACTTCTCCAGAGTGAGGGCTGAGTGGACTCTCCCCCTTCCAGATACACTGCTCAGAATTCCTTAAGGAACAGCACCTCTCCCTCATCAACTCCATGTGGCTTGGACAGGACAGACTCTACCATCCAATTTCACAAGTGGACAAGACCTAGGACACTTCTCCAAATACAAAACTGATGGTCAGGCAGGGGATTCCCAGCCAGGCTGAGTGGACTCTTCCTCAGCACTTGTATTGGAAGCATTAGGAAGGAGATACTGGCTTCCCCTGGAGGTGGAACTGAGGTTTCCACTGGCTGTGTTAGCCACTGGGATGGAAGCCTTGCCTGAGAATGACTCCCACATGGGAAAACAGAGAAAAGAGACAGAGACTGATTTTGATGACATGGTTTAAGCACCTGGATCTAGCTATGCCTGATGTCAGTTTACCATGCTGTTTTATTGTTGCTATTGTTGCAGTGCTGGAGATGGAACCCAGGCCATGGGCATGCTTCTCAGGGTCCAGGCCACCTACCTAGGCAGCCTGGGTGTTCTCTCTCGAGTTCCAGTGCAATCCTCAGAGACTGCTTTTCTATCATCATGTCAGTCATACAACTAGTCTTCCATGTGAACCACAGCTGTGCCTCACAAAGTCCCACAGAGTACAGAGGGCCACTGGCAACGTTGGCAGGTTCCAATCCCCTGATCATTTATGCCAACGCCAAACAAAAGCAAACAAAGCACAGCCTGGCTCCAACACTCCCTGGTGCCGGTTTCCTCATCTGCCAAATGGGTGTAACCACTCTACCTGCCTGGGTAGGTGGCATGCAGACAAAATAGCATAGTGGGCTGTGGCACCTGCCATGTGGCTGGCCTGCTACAGAAGGTGCTTCAAGGTCCAAGTCAACTATAGCTCAGGGGCAACCCCATTCTTCCCAGGTCCCTCATGAGTCTTTCTTTCAGCTCCACCAGGACATCTCCCTCTCAGTAACAACACTACCACCTCCCAATGTTTTATGGCAACTCAATTTTGATATATTTTAATTGCCTTTGTGCTACAACCTTGTCTGTGAGGTCCTCGTACGCGCGATCAGCCAGCACCTCTTTGATTGCATTTATTGATCGCCAATTAATGAGAAACAATTTGCTCAGAAGGAGCTATGACACTCTCCTCGAAGGAGCCACATGGAGATGATTAAACAATCACCTGGGTGTTCAGCAGATTCATCCAGCCTGCCAGAAACTGAACAAACACCTCCTGCTCTCTGGCATCCATGAAGACAAACACCTATGGTGGTCTCCTCTGAGGTCGACCAGGATGGAGGAAGCTAAGCCCTGAATGGCTTAGCTCGTTGCAGTATTTCCTTTTGTCCTAAGGGCACAGAGGACCAGCACTTCTGGCTAGTCCCAAAAAATTTACCCAGAAGTCTTCCACCCAGAGTGGTACTGCCACCTCACTGGGTGCAATTGGAAATGTGGGTAGGGCTTGTCAGAGATACAGGAATCTTAATGGAATTCTATAAGGGGCCAGTGGACAGGGGTGCAAAGCTACAGTGCATGGAACTATACATTCCCCCAATATGTCCCAGGCTTCACCCATGGAGTGACACCCTTCTCTTGCCTGCAAGACCTCAAGCCCACCCCCACAACACAAAGGCCCAGATTAGTGGCCCCACTGCTTCCTCCCTCAGGGCAGATGTTTGGTGGGTGTGCGAAATTCTGCCATTTGGCTTGTACTTTAATTTGAATTCATTACCAACACTTTAAAACTCTAGATTTCCCAACACAAATCCAGATCAGAGCTGCTCTGCTAACTTGGATCTGCTCCTGCCCCCATAGAAGCAGCCTGACAGGGTCCCAGGAGAGCTGCAGGCACCCCTGTCCTGCTCAGCCAGCTTCTCTCAAGGCCTCTTTCCTGCACCATGCCAGGCTCTGAGTTTGCAATTCCAGCTTATCGGAAGGTTCAGGCCAGAAAACAAATCACAACGAACTGGAAATGAACTGGCTCAGCTTACAAAAGAAGGGAGGCTTTGAGGCCTCTTTCAGATCTCACCAGGCTGCTCTGACCTTGACCACTACAAACTGAAATGCTGTGAGCTTTTTCAAGAGCCAGCATCAGCTGCACCTTAACTTAAATGACGAAAGGCAACTTCAAACACAATGTAAACCGACTCCGCCTTATATAACCATAATTACAGCTCCATGCACACCAGGCTTATTAGCAGTGACTTGCACAGGCCCGCCACATTCCTTTCCTAGCCTCCTACCTCCTCCTGAACAGAGGCTGAAGACAAGAGGCAGGTCTTGCTTGGCCAACAGTTACTATGGATGAATTAAAAGATGTAATCAAAGCAGTGAATATTGACACGGAAACTGCAAGAGCTGATAATATTCGCAGCCTCTGTGTGGAGGGGTCTCTGCACCCCATTCCTACATGAAACAGGGTGTACTGTTAATAAATGAAATAGATCATTATTTAGCTAAGATCAAGGGCTGCCATCGGTCGGCTTCATCTTACCTGTTCCTCTGCTGAAGCAATATTAAATACTCGTCATGTTTCTCATCAAAGTCTGTCACCATGTCCTTAGTGTAACCCTGAAAGGAAGAAACAGAGCGGTGTGATAATGAAATGAAGGGACACCTTAACTTTAGCCTGGTGCTGCACACAGGGCACAGGGTGTGGGGAGTCAGCTGAGCTGAGCTGGGAGACCAACCTTGACGAAGGCCCAGCTCCCTTGGTGCGTTACTGAGGTGACCCAGAGCCCTAGGGGTTATCTGGCAGCCCTGTGGGTGGGTCTCAAGCACACACACCTGTAATAATCTACAAAAGGAGAAGGTTGGTTTCCGGGCCTCCATGCTGTTCCTTCTGCCTTTGCCCTGCTAAGACTTGGGCCTGTACAGTTTGTTTACTCAGCATGCTCTAGTTGTTATCTTGCTTGATGTCAGATACCTCAAACTGGCTGGGGAGAAAGGGATCTCAAGTTCCTCATTGCAAGAATTCATGTTGACTGTGAACATGAGTACAAGACCCCAAGAGCAAAGGCCCATGGGCAGACGATGGCCCTGCACTGTCTCTCCTGGCACTTGAGCCCTGAGTTTCCTTTGAGGAGTCACACAGCAGCATCTTTCAGCTCAAAGGATCCCTCAGAAGCCAATGAAAGTTCCTCTGAGCTCCCCTGGGTCACACAACCAATATGTGCTTCCCCAGGCATGGAGAGTCATGGTTTGGGATGAAGGAGTCCTATGTGAGCCCTCAGACTTGCTGACACTGTGAGAAAGGAGTGGCTCTGTCTTCTGGGACATTGAGCAGATAGACCCAGGCCTGGTACAGCCTAAGCATGGGGTCCATAATGACAGCAGATCACAAGATGGGAGACACAGATTCCTAATGACACTCCAGGCCCTAGATCCACTCATGTCTGAAAGAGGGTCTGCACATTCGTTTGTTGCTTTAGAAGTTTCAGCCAAGGTTCCATCCTCTGCAGCCAAGTGAATTTTAAGTTCCATGACCACCAGAGCCAACCCATACTACAACCGATTACAGTTTTGTTTTGTTTTAAAGCAAGGTCTCATAACATAGCCCAGACTGGCCTTGCCAGTCTTGATCTTGCCCCATGATCTCTTCAAGGTACATGCTATCACCCCATGGCTAGAACAATTTATTACAGTATTATGGAGGGAATATTAATATATAATAAACTATATATAAGGTGACATTTGCATATACAGGTAAAACATATGTACATATATTTGTTTTTGGTTTTAAAACAGAGTCTCACTTGGTAAACAAGACTGTCTGGAACTCATTATGCAGGCCAGCTGGCCTTGAACTTGTGGCAATCCTCCTGCCTCAGTCTCCTGAATACTGGGATTACAGGTGTGCATCTCCATGCCAGGTTCTTCTATGTATTTCCAACTTGAGATATTTCTGATTCCAAAGAGTTTGTTGGGACATAACTGAAGGAGAGTGGAGGAGCACCTAAACACTTTTTTTATTTTTCGAGGTAGGGTTCTGCTCTAGCCCAGGATGACCTGGAATTCACTATGTAGTCTCAGTCTTGGGCTGGCCTTAAACTCACAGCAATCCTCCTACCTCTGCCTCCCAAGTACTAGGATTAAAGGCATGTGCTAAAATATTCTTTTTATTTGCAGAGAGAGAGAGAGAGAGAGAAATTGGGTGTGCCAGGGCCTCTAAGCTGTTGCAAACAAAGTCCAGATGCATGTACCACTTTGTACATCTGGTTTTACATGGAGTACTGGGGAATCAAACCTGGGTCATTAGGCTTTACAGGCAAACACCTTAACTCCAGCTCCTGAACATTCACTGTTGTCTCCAGCTTTCTGGTGGCCCACTCTTCAGGCTCACTGGTGTTTCCTGCTCCTCCCTCTGCCTGGGCCTTCTCTGGTGACCTTTCCCTCTGCCTCAGCTAAGGATGCTCAGCATGCATCTGCCCCCTGCTCCCTCTTCACTGCTCTTCCAGGTTCCAGGCCATGGGGTCCTTGTGATGGGGAGTAGAGAGAACTCTTAGACCAGCAAGGACAACCCAGCATCTTTCTCCTCCATATCCTCAGACCCCATGTCCTGGCCACCTGCTTACCTCTCCCCTGTCACCCTTGCTTTTCCTCTTAGCAGACCAGCCACACTTCTCACAGCCCTCCTCAAAGATTCATGTGCACACCAACCACCCAGGGACCTGAGGATGCGAATTCAGGACTGGGAGGCCATGGCATCTCTAGTTCCCAGCTGATGCTTACAGATTACACATGGCCAAGCAAGGCCCTGTACAAGACAAGCACTCTAGTACTAAGCCATATCTCAGCCCCTTAACTCTCCAAATGACACTGGGGCTTCCCGCTACCTCATCTAGCCAGCCAGTGGTAAGCAATACTAAAAAGTGATACTATGAAATTTTAAGAAACTTAAAAACAAACTGGCACTATTTCCCTGGCTATCTAGAGAGATGGAGCCCTGCCCCTCCTTCATGAGGAAAAAGCACAGGAGACCTGAGCCCTGGAGAGCTGCTTTGCAGGCTCCTGACTCTGGGGAGGACTCTCCAGCCCTCCCAGCATAACAGTTTACATAGCATCTCCATCCATACTCTTCTCTTTTGATCTTCACAGCAGCTCTTGAAGTGGTTATTATTACCCTATTATATTATATATTCTATGCATCCTCCAGAATGTGTCTGACTTGATGGCAATTTACATAACCATTTTGAAATATTAAAATGACCACTGATACATTAAGGTATGGAATGAAACACTAGATTGCATTTTTAGAAGAAATACAGACTTCAAAGAGATCTAAGTTTGTACCAGGCTGCCATGAGCTTTTATTACCTCAGACCCTGTTCTCCACCACCACGAGATGGATGTCATGAGAAAGACTTAGAACAAGGTCATGTGGCCAGCCTCACTTCTTGCAGCCCCAACTTCTCAATGCTGATGTGCAGGGGATGTGATGCCTGAGAATGTGTATTCAGGACTGGGAGGCAGTGGGCACCTCTAACTAGCTCCCAGCTGATGCCTACAGACCACATGGAGCAAGGTCGTATACTAACTAGCTCACCTTAGTCCCTACCATTCAATACACCACAGAGTCCAAGTCTCTGATCTTGAGTTCTGGAGTCCAGGTCTGGCTCCAAATCATAATACTGCCACTTGATTTCTTTACATGCTACAAGGTGACTAGAGCATTGGTCTGGCTGGGCATAAAGTTGCTATGCTTTGAATATGGTTTTCCCCTCCAAAACTCATGTTGGAGGCAAGGAAATGGCTTGATCAGTAAACTGCTTGCCATGCAAGCGTGAGGACCTGAGTTTAGATCCCCAGTTCCCACATGAAAATGAAGAGTACAGTGGTGCACACCTCTGATTTCAGCACTGGCAAGGTGGAGACATTCAGAATCCCCGGTTTACCGCCTAACTTACCAGCTAACCCTGTGTCAATGAATAAGGGAGAGAGCAACGGAGGAAGACCCCCAATGTCTACCTCTTGCTTCTATTTACACGTGCACATGTGCAAACATGTAAAAACATTCTAACTGAAATATTAAGTTTTACTCATATCATATACCCATATTTTACTCACATTAAAACATGTGTTGAGAAGTGGGGGGACATTACAAGGTCTATAGGCCATGAGGGTTCAGAGATGGGGGGACATTACGAGGTCTATAGGCCATAAGGGTTATACCATCATAAGGAATCAGAGTCACTCTTGAGGGGCTGGGAGTGAGCCTGGATCAGCACTCGAGAGTGGATTGTTCAAGTGGGGCCAACCATCTGTTTGTCTCCTGTCCCCCACATTTGGGCTTGCTCTTCCCACTTCTACACCACTAAGATACTCCTTGCTGGAAGCTGCCCTTGTGTTCTTGGACTTCCCGGTCTCCAGAACTAACCACAAGCCACATAAACTTTTCTTTATAAATTACCCCAACTCAGATACTCTGTTACAGCAAGAGTAGACAGATTGGACACTATCAAATGTGCACTCAATACAGTAACTGTCGGAAGGATCAGCAAAGAACCCAGCATAGACAAACTTCTATGTGATGCCCGCTGAATGCCAGATTCAAAGTGCACCATCCTAACCCATCACTCCTGACTGCTCCTCAACCATTCTCCTCCCTTTCATCACTCCTAACCTGCTCCTTAACCACTCTCCTCTCTTGCCCAGAAATCTAGCCCACCTTCCTCCTTCCCCTCTCCTCTCAAGGGCCTTCCGTGGTCCAGCTCAGTTCCACAATCTCTGTTCTTGCCACTACTCCCTGCAGTTCATTCAGAAACCCTGCAATTACTGTTAAATTACGCACAGCCCACTGGGAAATAGCATGTTATTAAGGACCAAGTTATTTGCATTTAACTATATCTACTGCTCACTAATTATCTGGAATTTGGCGATGAGGGTGAACCTCAGTGTTTTTGTCCGTGAAGTGGAGATCTCAGTGAGGCTGGTCTCACAGAGCTGCTCACTAAGATGAAAGTGGAAGTGAATTATTCAGTTGGATTATAATTCCTCAAGGCAGAACTAGGCCCTAGGAAGGACAGGCCTGGTGGCAGGCCTCATGTCCTGGGTTCCTTGCTGCACGGCTAGCAGCTCTACAGGAACAATGGTTGAGGTAACCAAACACGTTCTGTGGGCCAGGCCAAGTGTTCCACAACCCCTCTTCATTCCCAGCTCAGTGAACCTTCACCACTGCCCTGGTCACATCCCAGACACTACTTCTCCCTGGTAGGGCACACTTCATTTTGCAGAGAGATTTTTTTTCCTTGTTTCTAGGGTAAAGAGATGAATATTTAAGCCCCCCAACAATGGGATAAGACCCCTGGAAGGGGCCAAGTTTATCCTTCCTGTTTCCGACCAACATTTGATGGGTGCTTACTATGTGGCAGACCCCCATATACATCCATTAGGTTTAACAACAGCTCTGCCTTATAAATATTATGACCACAACTTCCCTGTGCAGGGCACTGTATAGGCCCTGTTCATGGTGTGTGCCATAAGAACACTGGTGCCTAGGTCTGTTGTGCCAAGGCAAGGGCGGGTGAACCACACCAGCCAGTTCCATGCAGGGGCTTCTGGGAACACCCATGCAAGTTGATACACAGAGATTTCTGTGAGAAGAGAGTCCATACCTTTCAGTGGTTCTCAAAGTCATCTGGAACCCCAAAGGGAGAAAAGAATCATAACACAATATATGAAATGCAGTGCATGGGTCTGAATGGGACCAGGAAGGCCTCCAAAAGGCATGGCTAGCTCTCAGTCCTTGGAGACATCTCCAAAGCCCCAGTCCTTCTCACAATTCACCTCTAATCATTCAGCTCCAGGTAAAAACAGCCATGTACAACAGTTCCCTTCTACCCACAGGGATGTGTTCCTATATACCCAATAGAGACCTGAAGCCAGAAAGAATGTCAAGCCCTGTACACAGAACTTTACATCTCCTATCTTGTGACCTAGTTGCCAACATTGATGCGCCAAAGTTTTGGAGCCTTTATTTCTATTAAGAAAAGACAAGGGCTGGAGAGGTTGTTCAATGGTTAAGGTGCTTGCCTGCAAAGCCTCACAACCTGGGTTCGATTTCCCAGTACCCACGTAAAGCCAGATGCATAAAGAGGCGCATGCATCTGGGATTTGCAGTGGATGGAGACCCAAGCGAGCCCATTCTCTCTGTCTATCTCTCTTTTCTTTATCTCTGCTTGCAAATAAATAAAAATATTTTTAAAAAGAAAAGAGAAGTAGAGGATATCATGACCACTGTTCTCATGACTACTGAGGTGTCAATGGGCAGGTGGGTACACAATGTGGATATGCTGGACAAGGATGGCTCACCCAAGCAGGAGGGTGTGAGAACACATCATGTTACTGAGAATGGTGTGTGATTTAACACTTATTACTCGTTTCTCAAATTTTTCATTCAATACTTTCAGGTTGCAGTTGACTACAGACAACTGAAACCAAAGAATGAAAACTCTCAGATAATGGGACGGGGGAGAATGTCCAAGTCTGACTGCCTTTGCCCTCTCCTCTCTCACACTAGTCTACGAACCTCTTGACCTCCTGTTCCTACCTTGGGCCCTGAAGCCAGGAGATCTGGTGAAAGGGAAGTGAAATCATGTCACACCACTGCTCAGGACCAACCTCAGTGCCTGTCCCTCCCAGAATGAAGGGCAAGTCCCCCAACCCCACTACAGCCAGCACACTCTGCTCCCAGGCCCACCACTCCACCTCAACTCCAGGATCTACGACACCACTTGCTCCCACTTCAACCCTCCATTCCTTCTGCTCGGAATACTCTTTTTCCAGGAAAATGTTTGGTTTCCTCACCTCCTTCTAGACCCACCCGATTTGAACTTGCAAGCTGGACACACATACATTCCTCATCACGTCCATGGGAAGCGGCAGCAGACCTGAGGTCAGACAGACCTTTAGCAGGGATTAGCACTGGAGTCAGCACTACCTTGGAGTGTTAGGCACATAAGTCAATATCCCTCCCTCTCTTCCTTCTGCCTTTCTCTCCCTCCCTGCCTTTTTTTGAAATGGGGTCTTGCTACATAACCCGGATTGGCATGGAACTTATATGGCCCAGACTGGCCCCGAACTCATGATACTCTTACCTCTGTCTCCTAACTGCTGGTGTTATTACAGTATGTGCCACCATGCCCGGCCACACTTCTCTCTACTCAAGCCTATTTGCATGTGTGCGTATATGATGTGCACCTGACGACGAGACAGCATGGCAGAGGGTTACTGCACCATGTTCGAGGACTCAGAGAAGCATTTGGCAGAAGACTACATGAGGTTTTAATAACTTTTTGTTTTGCTGTTTGGTGGTGCTGGTGATCAAACCCAGGGCCTCGCACATGCTAGGCAAGTAATTCCACTGAGCTACAAGTCCAACTCTGTAATAAATGTTCTGAATGTCCCTGGGCTCGCAATAAAGATGACACACCTGCATTCTATAGTACAAAACTCTGTTCCTCCCTCCAAGCCCACCTAGACCCACCTCCTCTGTGTCCTAGTGCTACGGCTAAGACTCTCATACTTACTGGTTGGCGCTCAAGGACAGTTCCCAGGCTCTGTTCTGCTGCATCTGCTAACCTATCTGACAGGCTCCCAGCCACAATCAAAGGGCCCAGCAAACCTCTATTCTATGTGTCCACTTTGAAAACAGAAGCCAAGTGCCAGGCCCACAGCACAGCTGAGACTGCCCCCTAGAGGAGGCATGAGATGAAACAAGATGCTGCTGCAAACACTGGGCAGGAAGAACCATGCAATTAACACACAGGCCAGGGGCGAAGCAAAGGGAGAGCTGGGGTGTTGTTTGAATGCCTTAGACTTTCACTCCTCACAGCCCTCCCTACGTATCACTATACCAGCTACCAACCCGACCATGAGATTTCATACTTGGCTTCAGGTTTAGAGACTCTCCATGCAGACCCAAAATCTTTTAGGCCACATTATACTGTGATTTTTATGAACAAGCTTATCTTTCATAACTATCTAAGGAATCGTTTTCAATCCATAGCTGATACAAAAGAATCCACATTTATTTCTTTTTTGTCTCAGAAAAGTTCTCATGCAAAATTGCCACATGTACTATAACTTCCAGGCTGGCAAATGTAGAGGATTTAAAAAATCCTAGGTGAGTTTACTTTTAAAAGGGAACTTTAGTGCTATAAATGGAAAATCATCAGCCCCTCCATAAATAGATGGTGAGTGCAGACGTAAACACAGACCTGCTAAAAACAGGAGCTGTCTCTGTGGCACCCACAAAGCAGGGGAGGTATGCAAGCCATGCCCCTGCTCACAAATCCATGCATGCCTTGGTATTTATTGAGAAACTCCTCTGGCCTGGGGCTGACCTAAGATGTTAGGGACATGATGGGCATCATGGAGCTACAGTCTACATTCTAGAAGGAGGAGAGGGAAGAGGTCAAGAAGGCCTTTTTGGGAGGTGACTTATAAGCCAGAAAGGTGACCCTGGGGGGTATCTGGACATCCAGGTAGGAAGATCTGGCTTATGAATTGAACCCATTATGACAGGCTTTGCAAGTAAGCACCTTTAACCACGGAGCCATCTTTCTAGCCCCTAGGGGGTCTTTATAAATAGAAAGTGCTTATAAGGTTCTGCCTGGCACCAGCGCATGCTCCACAGAGGTGAGTGACCAAGATGAAGCAGGGCAGAAGCCTTCAACTGCTCCTATCCTGAGACTTGAAGAATCAAGTCGACCCCTAGTACACAAGCTAACTTGAAAGCCCCCAAACAGCACAAAGGTCACATCTACTTGAAGTCCACGCAAAGAAATGATAATATAACTTTGTTTTTTGTTTGTTTGTTTTCAAAGTAGGGTTTGGCTCTAGCCCAAGCTGACCTGGAATTCACTATGCAGTCTCAGGGTGATCCTTCTACCTATGCCTCCCGAATGCTGGAATTAAAGGTGTGCACCACCACACCCGGCTGTAACTTGTTTTGTTTTGCTTTTTTATTTCCTAGATGGAACCCAGAACCTCACACATGTGAGGCAAGTGTTCTACCACGGAGCTCCCAGCCAGCATCACGCTTTTGAAGGTGCTGGCTTTCCTTTGCATGTAGGAAGTGCTCCAGGAAGCCTCACTGGGAACGATTATCTGCCTCCAGGAGAGGGGCTGCTATCACACCTTCATATCCAGCATCCAGGCTAGTGACAGTCACAGCCTGGGTTGTGCACCAGTCCTTGAAAGTGCTATCACAGAGGCAGGAGAAGCATGGTATGAGGCAGTAGCAAAAGGCAGGATCCCTCTGTCTGGGAATAAGGGCCCAGGGACGGGGGAGTTGGCAGATGCTCTTCAAAATCCCGGTTTGGTAACAGTGCTATGGATGTGCTGTCAAAGGGGGATGACTTCAAGCTGTTGAAGTGGTTTAGGAATGGCATCCGCTGACATACAAGAAGCCAGGCGTGCAGATGGGGGGTGGGGGAGATGGTGCTTGGTGTCACTTGATTTTCAGGAGGGAAGGAAGGGGCTAGAAGTCTTACTAGCCCCTAAAGTAGTGTCAGTTCTCCCCAGAAATGTGTTTTGAAGGGTGAGGGTAGCCTGCCACCTCACGGCTTCTGAGCCTCCTGCTCACTCCTACCCATGGCCCTCCACAGAGACTTGCTGCTCTAAGACACAGAGCTACAGCTAACCCTGCCGTGGCTGGGTGGGGAAGCTCAAAGAGGCACTTTGGGGAGCCATGAGGTAGAATTCGCAGACGTAAGGGAAAAAAAACCTTGCACTGCCTCAATCTACTCAGACAGGAACTTTCCATTCCCTGGAATCTAACCAAGAAAGGTTCAGAGAAAGGTTTCTGGGGTGTAAGGTACAAAA
>PVHP010001390.1:0-107662 GCA_004024765.1 Zapus hudsonius | reverse complement strand
CTCTCTCTCTCTCTCTCTCTCTCTCTCTCTCTCTCTCTCTCTCTCTCTCTCTCTCTCTCTCTCTCTCTCTCAGCATCATTGGCTTTCCCATCCGGAAGAGTTGTCAGTGATGGGAGGGGGTGAGCAGATTTAAACCAGCCCAGCTTGAGGAGTAGGAATAATTACAAAATCTCAGACCGTTATCCAATTACTTTGACATGTGGCCATTCTCGGGAGTTCTAACTGGATTAAGTTCATTATAAAAAGATTAGTCCTAGGATAGGGACTATGCATAACAAAGTGAACCTTCTGAATGTTCCATGTTGCTGCTGGGCCACCAAGGACTTTGGGGGTGGAGGGAGCAGGGTGAATGGTTTTGCTTATTGAATTATTGCTGGGGATTCGCAGAGGAGTTCTGTTCAGACAGAGTTTGTGGTTTAAAGCAACAATCAGCAGTTTCCTGTTTATTTTCCTTTTTCAACTCCCTTCTTCAAGGCCATTGTCGTAGTTATTGTCAAAGCTCTCCTCCAAGATGCTTGTCTCTAATGTTCTGCGTACGTGGAGGTGAGATTATTGATCAAAATGGATCCGAGACACGCGGGGCTCATATATTATTCATAGACTGTGTATATGTGCATAGAGAGAGAGAACACAAACCATATAATACCTCACATTTGCATAATGCTCCCTAGCTTTACAAAGCACTTTCACATTTCTCATTTGACCCACACAGCAAATGCTCTGGGATAAGTAGACATTATTATAATGATCTTGCACACAATGAAACAGAGACCAGGAGGGGTTAATCTGTGGTCACCCAGCCCCCAGATTTAGCAAGAGCTGAGGGGACTACTCGGGGCTATTCCCGGCCTGGCATTCTGCAAGAATACACCAATTCAACTTGCACATGTATTTCAAACCCAAAATATGTGTGCAGCTCATGACTGTTGACTGTTTCAGCTAACCACACTGGTTGAGATCCATTTTCTCTCTCTATTTGCTGCAAAAATTTTATCAGATAGCAGTTTTTTGGTTTTTTGAGATAGGATCTAGCCCTAGCCCAGGCTGACCTGGAATTCACTATGTAGTTTCAGGCTGGCCTTTAACTCACAGTGCTGGGATTAAAGGCGTGCGCCACCACACCTGGCCAGGAAACAGTTTTGAACACCCAGCTACCAAAAAACTTTCTTCTCCTCCAGCTCAGGAAAGTTGACCCATGCAGAAAATGTTATGGAAGTCCCCTAGTAGCTTCACAAGAGTTTGTCCAGCTGGATGAAAATGGATCACTGTGTCACCTTGAAGGGTAAATTTCCAAGCTCCTTTTGAGCCTCTTGGGATGAGGAACATGGATACTAGGGTCAATGGGAAGATATAAATTACCAATCTGTGTCTTATTTCACTCAGCTGGACAAACTCATCCTTGTGAAAATACAAATTAAACTCCAGCCATTGCTAATGGACCATCCCACCACACCTTTTTCTATATGTAGCAGTTACCTTGTCATGGCTGGGACAAAATACCTGACCAAAAGCAGTGAACGAAAGGAGTTTATTTCAGCTTACACTTTAAAAAAATATTTTTATTATTATGAACTCTACAGTATGCACATATTACATACTGGCCATATTCCCATCCGGTTACTCTTATACCCCTTCTCTTGTGCCCTCATTCCACTGCAGGCCCAAATCAGTGGGGTTTTTGGTCTTTACTGTGGGGTCATGAATGCACCAGTCAGTCTCAGTGGAGGAAACAGTACCTCAAAAAACACCTTCCCACCCTGTGGCTCTTATAATCTTTTCTCCCCATCTTCCACCATGTTCCCTGAGCTTTGGTGGGTGTGTTTGAAGTCCTCTCAATTTCTGCTTTATTGAGTTGAGTCTCCTCAGTGTCTACCACCATAACCCTGGAAGAAGTTGTCAGGTTAACGGGGAGAGCAGCACTCATGTTTAAATTACTACTTTCTTTGTAGTGTCTTCTGGGCCCTGGCAGGTGTGATAGAGACGACTCATTTCACGCTAGGCAATCAGCTATCTTTTCTTGTCCTTTTGCTGGATCCTGGTTCTTCCAGGTATTCACTGCCATCTGTAAAAAGTAGATTCTCTAGCCAAGAGCGAGAGCAGCATGTATCAAAGGGAGTAAGCATAGTCTTTTCACGGACTTTTTGATGTGTGTATACTCACCTCTTAGCTAAAGAACAGTAGAAGCTTCTTTCTGGAGTCTTCAACCTTCCTCTCCATAGGCTTCTGACTTGGTTCTCAGTGCCAGGTATGAATTCCCTCCCATTGAGCGGGCCTCATATCTAATTGGAGAGCAGTTGATGACCCCCATGGCCTGTGTGCCACTATTGCACAGGTGTGTACATCTTGCTCAGCTGGTTGATTTTGGTAGCTTGCAGGATCTCCTGCTTGTTCACACTCTTAGTGACCATTATCATTATCCCCCAGCTGCTGGCATAGCACTTTCCAGAACTAGCTATCAGAGAGCTGGCATCCTTCTTAGTTCCAGCGTGATCTCATGATTCTGTGGTTGCAGCCTGTGGTGTCTTCAGCAAGGGGGTCTTACTTTTAGCTCTGGTGAGTAAGCGAGTTGGCAATATCGACTTACACTTTTGAGTAGAAGTTTCCTCATGGCAAGGAAAGCATAGCAGAGCATCACATCAACTGGGAGGAAGGATCAAGAGGGAACTAGCTATGAACACTTAGTAGGCTGGACTGATCAACCTCAAGGTCCACCCCCAGTGACACACCTCCTCCAACAAGGCTCCACCTCCCAAAGGCTCCACCAGCAGAGATCCAACATGAGGCTTAATCACAAACACATAAGGTCATGGGAGACATTTTACATTCAAACCACTCCACCATCCTTCTTTAAACAGAGCCCTAAGCCAATTCCACTAAGAGTCAAGAATTGCCTATCCAGGGCTGGAGAGATGGCTCAGTAGTTAAGGCACTTGCCTCCAGTGCCTAAGGCCCCCCAGTTCAATTCCCCAGTACCCACATAAGCCAGACCCTCAAGGTGACCCTGGTGATCTCTCTGCTTGAAAAATGAATAAATAAAATATTTTTTAAAAAAGAATTGCCTATCCATATGGCATTGACTTTCTACCATCCTGATTCTAGATTCAGACAGCCCCAAAGGTCTTGAGAAGAACAACCAGAGAAGCTTGTCAGCCTCTCTGGCATCTCTTGATGGCCCCATTTGGTAGCCAGCAGTTCAAGACACGCAGGAAAGGTCAGGAGGCATGCGGATTGATCAAAAAGGCATTCGATTTGAAGAGCAAATATCTTCAGAGTACAATTACAGGAAAGGTTAAGCAGAAACCAGTTAGCCAGAAAAGAAGGCAAGTTGGTATGTAAGTAGAAATCTAGATAGTAGTAGACCTGTCTCCTCACTCTTTCTCAAAAAGAAACACAGACACAAAATTTTATATAAGCTGTTACACCCTTACACACACCTACTTGTTGACCAAGTTTAAAAGCAAAATACATTATTGAAGATAGTTTGAACTCAGCTCTGCCATTTTGCTGTTCTTCTTGCGGAGGGAAAAAGGCCTCAAGTCAGCCAGTGACTGATTAGACTTCTTCAGCCAGTTGGGAGGAGATGAGAGACAAAAGAGACATCAATCAAAACTGTCAGATGGGCTAAAGAGATGGCTCAGTGGTTAAAGGAACTCACTTGCAAAGCCTGATAACTGGGGGGGTCAGTTCCCCACCCAGTACCCAAGTAAAGCCAGATTCACAAAGTAGGGCATGCTTCTGGAGTTCGTTTGCAGTGGCAGAAAGCCCTGGCATGCCCATGCCCATTCTCTCTCTCTCTCTCTCTCTTTCTCTCTCTCTCTCTCTCTTCATATCTCTCAAATAAATAGTTTTTTACTGTCCAAACCCAGAAAAGTGGGAAAAAAATTTGATTTGAGACAAATTCTTGGTGATTCAAGAGGCCTGAAACTAAATGAATATGAGAGAAGAAAGCCAACGACAAGCTAAAACATTGCCTCTCCGGGACCTCCACATGCTGGAACGGACTAGTTTTTAATCCTCTGAGGCCCATGGCTGGTTGTCCCTCAGGAATGATACCAGTCATGATGGACCCTGTGTGACTCCATCTGAGGCCTGGGGATGGCCAGCCCAGCACTTAACCACTGCACCCCCTCCTTACAGCCCACCCCTGCCATGCCTGCTTGCTGCAGACTGGCATTTTCACATTGTTCCCACTCTTCAGGGTACACGTCTCATGACAGCACCAGCAGCTTTCAATTTATTAGGCTTATTAGCAAATAAAACTGCCCTGAAAAGCCCAGATTTGATATCTGGAAGATTCATTCCAGGAATGATTTAATGCAACCTGTCTGCTAGTTTATTTCATGTCTCCAGGTTGGGACTAAATCACCCTGGTCATGTTGATGCCTTTAATATGATGGTTAGTATTTGCGAAATACACCAGCCGATAAAAGAAGCCTGAGATTCAGGTCGCTTCCTGTTTGTTTTTGTTTTTTAAACAGAGATGATAAAGATGCCTTATAACTTTAGATGTCTGAGAGATTCTGAGCTTTCCCATCATTCTTCCTGCATTGTTCTCTGATGTTGTTTGAATGGAAATAGTGGGGAATGGATTTAAAGCCATGGTCCTTCTTAACTGCTGATTTGTAGCAGTAGGAAGCCTCTCGTGTTCTCTGGAACCCTCCCTCTGCACAAAGGACTGGTGACATCTGGCATTCAATATGACAAACCTATAGCAACCTCAGCTAGGATCACTCCATCATTGACGTCGTCTTGTTCCTAAGCCCAGGGTTACTATCATACTTCTTCAAGATGAAGACTTGAACAGAGAAAACCTGTTATTACCAAGCCAGCCAACAGCACTTACCAAGGGCTATTATTCCCTGTTAGCATTTATCACCCGCATCTCATCTGACACTTATCATTTATTGCCTGACAGTTTTATTTATCTTTTATTTTATCCTCCCATTGGGTTACCATCTGCTGAGAGCCCAGGCCTAGAGCTAGCCTGTCTCAATCCCATCTCTGCCACTTCCTACCTGGGTGACCATAGCTGTATAATTTAACTTCTAATCCAGTTTGCTCATTTTTTAAAACAAGGATAAAAATGGGGTAATATGATTAAAACCTTTACTTGGTGCCAAGCACACGGGAAGTGCTTAACAAGTAGTAGCTCTTGGGGCTGGAAAATGGCTGAACAATTAAGCAGTTTGCTTGCAAAGCCTGCCTACAGGAATAAATTCCCCAACCACCCACATAAAGCTGGATAGGCACAGGTTTTCAGTGGTGAGATAATTGATAGAAGATAGATAGATAGATAGATAGATAGATAGATAGATAGATAGATAGATAGATAGACAGACAGATAGATGCATACATACATGCATGCATGCATACATACATACCTAGAAGTCATAGCTCTTATTAATGTGATTATGACAAGGATAATAATTCTCCTAGTGTTACACGTGTTTTTAGGTGTTAGCTTCCATTTCGAACACCACAGGGCCTGTATTTAAGTAATGTGCATCTGTGAGAAGTCTTGATGATCCCACAGATATGAAAAGCTATTGTTTCACTGCATGCCAAAATTCTATATATTTCTGAAAGCAAAAACATAGACATAGATTTCAGACCTATGTGCTCGAAAGTGGAGTTGTAAAAGAGAAGACACTGAAGGAAGCGTATCTGAAAGAAAGAGAGCTCTGCAAGTCGTTGGGCGTACTATTCAGACCTGGGTTTCTCAGATTTCGAGGTTTATTCTAGAAGGCAGTGTCATCGTTAGCCATCATTCAGCCATGTGCTTGTCGCTTACCAAGCACCAGCGGATGTGCTGGACAGTTCCATCACTTCTCACCTCCATCTTTCTGCTCCAGAATATCATTGGTCCAAGCCCTACTTCACAGGGTATACTTAGATCAGCTTAAGTTTTTCAGAATTAGCAAAAATTCCACATTTCTGATGTGTGAAAATCTGTACATTTTACAGTGTTGTTCGGCTATCCCATGTCTACCAGACAGCGGATATAGGCAGAATTCACAGTCCAGGCCGTATTCTGACTCTTCCCTGTTACCTATTGCAGTCCTGTGAATCAGGGGCCGAGCAACACTGGCTTCCTGTGGTAAATGTGCTGGAGAACAGCAGCACCCATGAATTCCCCATCAGTCACCGTCCTCACCTGCAGCCAGGTGAGGCTTGCTGCCTAGTTGCCTTGGGTTCTTCGTAATTCCCAGTTTCAGGTTCCTTGCATGTGTCCTCGCTTCCAAGCATTCTGAGTTTCCTGCAGGATTGACTGTACGTGCCATTGTTCTGCCAAGCCTCTGTGTATATCCTGTTCCCACTTTAAACTTGGACCTCTGTTCTCCAGATTGGAATAGATTGATTTCTTATATGATTGTCATATAGCAAAAGGGGGGGGGGTTAAAAGTCAAATCATAGGGTCTAAATAAGCCCGGAAGTGTGCAGATACCTGACAGTGGTCAGGTGTCATCATTAAACAGCTCACAATCATTCAGCCACGCGATTATCACTTACCAGCTACCAGGCAATGTGCTGAGTAGTTTATATCATTTCTCACTTAAATGTTCCTTTCAAATACTAATGTCTGGCATAAGAGTCTCCACAAAAAAGATCCACTGAACTGTTTAATCCCAACACTAAGGAGGCAGAGGTAGGAGGATCCTTGTGAATTCAAGGCTACCCTGAGATGATTACATAGTGAATTCCAGGTCAGCCTGGGCTAGAGTGAGATACTACCTCAGAAAACAAACAAAAATAATTTTATATACATGTGTGTATATATGATAAACTAAAAGATCCATTGACACTGTTAAGATCCATCTATATAGTAGTTTTTTAAAAAGATTATTTATTTGAGAGAGAGATAAAGAGGCAGAGAGAATGGGCACACCAGGACCTCCAGCCACTACAAATGACCTCCAGACACATGCGCCACCTTGTACATCTGGCTTTACATGGGTGCTGGGGAATCAAACCTGGGTCCTTCTGCTTTGCAGGTAAATGCCTTAACTGCTAAGCCCTCTCTCCAGCCCTACATAGTAGTTTTATCTTTTTTATTGTCCATAATGAGTTACATTGTTATTGGGCCAACAATGAGTTGTTATCCCCAATTCCTCATTGCCTCCCTTTTATAATTATTTTCAAGCAGAGACAAAAAGACAGAGAGATAGAGAGACAGAGAGAATGAGTGTGCCAGGGCCTCCATCCACTGCAAACAAACTCCAGATGCATGCGCCACTTTGTGCATCTGGCTTTATGTGAGTACTGGGGAATAGAACCCGGATCATCAGACTTTGCAGGCAAGCTCTTTAAGCGCTCAGCCATCTCTCCAGCCCTAGAGAGTAGTTTAAATGGTCAGGATTTCTTAGGGAAGTAGGGCTGCTTATTTACCCAGTACAGTTCGAATATTTCTTATCAAAATTACTTTGGACCAATACTGAAATATAGTGGGTGGCATCTAAGTCTAGCACAAAATTTATTCATGATTCATTATATGTTATTTACATATACTGAAGGTAATTTTACAGGATATTTTTAGTATACCTGCATTGTGCCTGCAACCCATTATACAAGATCAGCTCAGACACGGAACCTTCCATTTGTGTTCTAGATTCTAGAGTATTTCAAATTTTTGATTGGGGGGGGGGCTGGAGAGATGGCCGAGCAGTGAAGGCACTTTACTGCAAACCTAATGACCCTGGTTCAATTCCCCAGTACCCAGGTAAGGTCAAATGCACAAATTAGCACATGCATCTGGAGTTCATTTACAGTAGATGGAGGCCCTGGTGCACCCACTCTCCTTCTCTCTGTCTCTCTCACTCTCTCTCTCACTCTCTCTCTGCTTGCAAATGAATAAATATATTTAATTTTTTTTGTATTTTGGCTCAGGGATATACAACCAGTATTTAACCAGAATACATTCCCTACCTGAAGTTTACTCACCATAGACAGACTACAGTAAATTTTATGGGTTAAAATTTACCTTTCCTCCTAACAATATACTCCCACCTGTCAGAAAATTATCATGACTTATTGATATGTGATACCAAGGATTTATTGCCCTATTCAGATGGAATGTCATAAATATGTACGTTTGTGATCTGCACCATGTGGATGGAACCATCTGGATTTGTGGCTATATTGCACACTTGTATTCTAGAAGCCAGAAAACAGGAAGCCTTCGTGTGAATCTAAGGGTTTGCTTTGCAAACTCTGATAATAATAGTGATTGAAAACTGCTATCATTAGATGGCACCATTCATTTTTCTAACCCTTACAAAGACAAGGTATCCCTAACACAGAAAGCCAGGGTCCTAGGAGAGGTGTGATTCACTAAAGGGGCGTCTAGCTAGCTTGTGGCCAGACTGGAGCCCTCACCCATGTATGGAACTTTCATCCCAACCCTAGTCATCTCCAGTGTCCTGGACTCAGACCCTCCCTTCCCTTCAGCTCCACAAGGCTGACACTTCTGGTGACCAGCCTCCTTCCTCCCATCTTGACCCTTGCCTAAGCCATCCATTGCCATCACTCAGCCCCCATCCTCCATCCCCACTGATGTCCTCCCAGGCCAGACCACCACATGGTTGCCTAGGTTGCTCAGTGACCTCTGTTCACACCAACTCTTCCCCATTAATTTGGGGCGTGTGATGGTTAGGTTTTGTTGTCAACTTGGATCTTTTTAATTATCTTGGGTGGGTCTCTGAGGATGTTTACAGGAAGGCAGCCTCTCAACAAGGGGCAGAAGTAAAGAAGCTCAAAGAAGCTAGAACTAAACATCCTTTCCTGTGTGGGCAGTGCAGGAAGGAAATTCCAGAGACTCGGGAAGCCATTAAGTCTGGGGAAGGGTTGTAAGACCCCACCCTAAGGCTATATAAAGGGGAAGAAATTCTCTCCTTGTCCCTCCTGCCTGTTTGCTGTTGTGTGTGTGGTGTTGGTGATGGGTTTTTCTCTCTGCTTGGACCTGTGAAAGAGGGCCAGCCTCTTTTGCTGTTACGGAACTTCCCCTCAATCTGTAGTTTCAATAAATACTTTCCTCCCTCAAATTGTGCCTGGTTTGAAGATTCATCCCAGCAGCCTATGGCTGACTATGACAGGGCATGCCTAGCCCAAATGTTTGGTTGATCCATCGCTCTCCTGCTTAACCACACTAATAGAGACCCTCTGAGGGTAGACATGGAAGTCTGTCCACAGGGCTGTGAGTGCTTTAACAGTTTTACCACCGCAACTCAGTTGCTAGCATTGGGGAAGCACCTAGTAGGTGCTTGATAAATAAACCCATGTTGAGGGCTGGAGATATGGCTCAGTGGTTAAGGCACTTGTCTCCATTGCCTGAGGCCCCCGGTTCAATTCCCCAGTACCCACATAGGCCAGATCCGCAAGGTGGCCTTAGTGCTCTCTCTCTCTCTCTCTCTTTCTCTCTCTCTCTCTCTCATCATCATCATCATCTATCTCCTGTATCTCTCTGCTTGAAGATTAATAAATAAAATATTTTTAAAAAAAATAAAAAAAAATAAACCCATGTTGATTGACTGAAAGATCCAATGTTTCCAGGGTCCCCTCCCTTTGATCCACATCATCCTGCATGCATTGAGCATATCACGGAGCCTTCTAGAAGGACATGATATAAGGGAAGGCTGTGATGTTTAGTTCAGCATCCTGTTAGTGGTCCATACATCTATCATTTTCTCCCCTGGGACCTTTTTTCTGGGTGGACCTCATAGTGTGGGAGGTCTTTCAACCACTGCTGGCTTTGATTGGAAATTGTGGTCCAGGAGGGTATGTGAATGGACTGGCTCCAGGTTTCTTTGGACCCAACAGCTGTTGACTTTCCACCCACAGGAATGAGATCTAAGTACCTTCGTGCCACGAGGCAGCATTGGTTAGGATGCTTTTAGAAATCACTCATTTCCCATCCTTGCGGTCCTCTCCGGGCGACCATCCCTGATTGTACAGAGGAAGCTAATTAGAAGGCTGGGATTCCAGAGCCCTTCCTTGGTAGAGGCCAGGTTCATTTCATTGTTTGAACTTGGCTTTCAGTCAGATGCATTTGCTTACAGTTGCCACACAAATATAAACAGATTTGCTTTTTTAACGTTTCTCATCTTGAAAGGATATTCTTTAAACATAAAACAGACAAAAATCTAAAGCATACTTTTCAAAGAGACTGCACTGCGGTTGTCTGTGCACACTGTGAGGGGACAGCTCTGAAATTCCCCAGGGCCCTGGGAGCCAGAACACAATGTCCCCTTCTGTGCCAGAACTCGCTCTCCCTGCCGCTCACTGCAATCCTGGGCATCCCTTTTATATGACAGTTTATGAGAGCACCGAAAAACCTGAACTGCATCCAAACTTCCCCTTGCCCATGATTCAGACATGCAGAGACCCAACAGGCTTTTCCACTTAGAAAAGATCTCAACAGAGGATAGTCAATCAACAAATACTCCTTGATAGGCAATGGATAAACCAGCACACCAAAACCACAGGGGTGGGGGCTGCAACCTTGGCTTTCGACAAAGTGGTCTTCAGTTATAGAGACAAAATGGGATCCAGAGCTTTCCAGGGAAGAAATGGATCTTCCCTTCCTGACAGACTGATGAAATCAGGAAAGGCTTCTTGGAGGTGGTGTGATCAGAGAGGCTCTGAATGCATCATGTACTACTTCCAGTTTCAGGACCTGGAAGACTGCTTAAATCTGATTCCCAATGACTTGGACAACGAGTCTCAATTTCTAATGTACAAAATGAGGATAAAGCTTTCTTCATAATTTCATAAATCTGGTTCTTTGGTTTTTTTAAGATATGATATAATATATATAGAATATTAAAGATAGTGCCTGGCCAACAGCCAATGTTCAAGAATAATTTGCTGAAGAGTGATTATTTGTTCTGGTTTGAAGTTCCCAAACAGACTCCAGATCTTTGCAGCGACTTCCCTCCTGAAACACTGGTTTCCAGTCTGAAATCTGGCTTTGCTCTTCTTTGAAAGTGAAAGAAACTTGAACAGCACTTAGAAGGATGTGTGCAGCGCCTCTGAACATCCCCGCAGCTTCCCAACTTCCTGTCACTTAGGTGTGGAACCAGCCTGTCCCTCCTTCCCAACATCTCCTGGAAGCCAGGCCCACACTGTCCCATCGGCTTTGGTACTGGTTAGTGCGAGGTCATCTATGTGCCAGTAGGGGTTACCCATGCCGGTGAGGATGTTTGTAGAGGACAACAGAGCCCACCAGACCCATCACCCGCACGGGACACCTCATTCGTGCTTCTGTCATAACTTCAGAGCCCAAAGGAGGGGACCAGGTGAGCTGGGTGCCATGCTCAGTGAGCACTGCTTGAGTGATGAGGAAGGAAACACTGTCCCATTCCTCCCGACCTGGCCAGGTTCCTCTGTTTCCACATCTCCCCTCTGCCGTCAGGTCTTCCTTCCTCCTATTGCCTATGCAATAAAGTCCTGACTCTCCTGCCCAGCCTCTCCCAATCTCCCAGATGGGCCTTATTTTCTCTCCAGCATCTTGCTCACTTGGATGCTTTGGAGCCAGAAACCTCAGGTCTTGGATGGAGATCTCAGCACTTACCAATGGTTCTTTGCAGCTAAGGAACTGGTTCTTTGGAGTCTCAGTCCCCTCATTCCTCACAAGGCACTGTGATCTTTATTTTCTCTGGGCTTCAAGTTAGTAGAGAGGTTGGGAAGAAGCCCTCGGTGCCTGGCATGGACTGTCTACTCGTTCAGCTGCAGCTGGACCAGTATGGCGGCACTTCCTGCACACCACTGCCTTGTTGATAGTGATTACCCTCGTCTCCATCAGCTGCTGCTTCTCAGGCTTTGCCTGGTAGACTTTGGGGTCTTATTCATATAAAAGGCTCAGTTACAGCATGAACTTGTAGTGACAAAGAATGGCATCAGACCCTAATAGCTGCTGTCAGAAATCTATTCCAGGCTATGGTGTGAGGTCAGGCACCAGGCACAGTGTTTGCCTCTTAGAGGACCTATTCCACAGGTACCCTTGGGCCATTGAAGCCATAAGCAGGCAGGTATGGGCTAAATGTCCACCCCAACTTCTCAGGCACCCCCATTTAATAGGCAGGGAAGAAAGGATAGGATATCCCCAGGTCACATAGCTAGGAAGTGGAACTGAGGCGTCTCCATATTCCACTGACCCTGCAGGGTGTTCCTGGAGCAGGGATGAATCTACCTTACACACGTCATCGATGGGATGTCTGTGGTGACCACACTGGTGCTTTGCTGTCTGAAAGAAATGTAGTCACAAGGAAAGCATGGACTCCTGTTAGCTCTTTCTGGCTCCTAGTAAGGAAGGGGCAAGAAGAAAGAGACAAAGAAGTCTCTTGGTGTGGTTTTCCCTCCATCTCTTTTCAATCCTTATCTAGTCCACAAGAAAGACTTGAAAATACATGTCACCTTCTGCTATCAAAAGGAAAACACCGGGACTGGATTAGAAAGTTGAGATTTGGGAGTACAGTGGGCACAGCGGTCCAAATTAGTCATGGCTACCTGTTATCCAGTGCCTGGCCAATGGCAGCCACACCATCCTGCAACAGGCAGGCCTTTTCTCTGAGGGAGCCTGTGGCTCTCAGGGAGAAAGCAAGGCCCCGATCCTAATATTTGAAATGCCCACTCTCCAGCATCCTACCCCAAAACATTGCCGTCGGGCAAGGCCTGGCAGACAGGCAGTGTTCCTTTCCTGCGGTTCAGGAGCTCAAAGTAGAAGCCTCGGGCCCCCATTTTCAAAGTTTCTCTGGGCTTTCATGCAAATTGTGCAGACATCTCCAGGGAGCTGTGATGGTGGGGGCTAAAAAGCTAAGGAACCTCCGGGGTCCTCTGAGACCAAAGGTCTGGAGTAGCTCCTGTTGCACAAAGTGTGGGCTGGCAGACATCCTTACAGATCATTTCTTTAATGGCTGATACCCTTGCACTGTGCAGCGTGAGCCATCAGCAACTGTGAGTCCCCGAGCCTCAGAGGCTCCCCACTGCACCCAGTCTGGGTCACATGCCCTGAGAGTATGCTTTGCAGATTCATTGTCATTTTCCTTCTCTGAGAAAACTTTTTCAAAAATATTATTTATTTATTTATTTATTTATTTATATGCAAGCAGAGAGAGAGCATATGTGAGGAGGATGGGCATACCAGGGTCTCTTGCCATGGCAAATGAAATCCAGATGTATGGCACCACCTTATGTATGCATCTGGCTTCACATGGGTACTAGGAATTTGAACCCAGGCCATCAGGCTTTGCAAGCAAGAACCTTAACCACTGAGCCATCTCTTCAGCCCTGAGACCATCTTTATAGCAGTGCACTGAACTCATTACTTGAATTTTTTCTGGTGGGGTAGATGATGTAAAGGTCTCTCTCCCACATCTACCTTGGGCATAGTGATGTTAAAGACTGCATTTTATTTTATACATCTCTGTGTCCAGATCCTTACACAGTATCCGTGGCACATAAGAATATGCCATAATACTGGCTAGATAGATGGGTAGATAGATAATAACTTGTTGTTCTTATTCCAACTTAAGCAAATTTTATTCAAAAACCACTGGCAGGTAAGAAGCTGTCTGAACTCTATTAATAACAGGTGGAAATGATCTCCAATGTGGTCTTTCCCTTTGAGACACATTTTCGGTGACTACTCTATTTCTCCCTAAGGAGTTTGGTGTGTGTCTTCATTTCCTTCCTGCCAAATCATGGGTGATGGTGATTTGTAAAGTAAGATGCTTTCAGAGGCTCCCCAGTGTTCACTCAGTGAATATTGAGGGCTCGGGTCTGGGCAGGACAGAGTGGTTGCAGAGCGGAGCTGCAGCCTTTGTAAGACCCGTGAGATTTGCAGGCTTCCCATAGCTTAGCAGCATTTGTCCTGCACAATGGGATATGTCATCTTCAAGTGCCCCAAACCCATGGGTTATTGTCCTAGGAGGTCCATCACTCATGGGGCGTGGCACCCACCAGGAGACAGAACAAGCCTACAATGTCCTGGAATGAGAGAACTCCCCAAACGGGAGCTTAGCTACAGGAATCAGCTATGATTCTCTCCCAGGGTTCCACATGGAGATGCCAGGGTGGGAGGGTGACTGCAGACATAACCTAGTGCTGTGTTGAGGATTTGCATGGACTGAGCACTTCCTGGGAGCCAGACACTAGGCTCAGCACCCCCCCCCCCGTGGCCCCTTAGCACATAAATAAGGGCCAGCAGTTGCCATTTGGGAGGGCTAACTTCTTCATTGTAAGCACATTGGGTTTAGACTCAACCTAAAAGAATTGGTGAAGCACACCTCTAGGTGTGTCTGTGAGGGGTTTCTGGAGAGAGCTAACCAAGGATGAGGAGAAACCCACCCTGAATGTGGATGAATGACATCATTCCACAGACCTAAGGTCAGGATGGAGTAAAAGCAGGGAGACCACAAAGCCAGCCTAGCGCAATCCCCTTTCTCTTCTTCCTGACCAGCATGTGGTAAGTGGTTCTACACATTTCCCATGCCATGGTGGACTGATCCTTCCAAAACCTGGAGCCAAAATAAGTACTTCCCCCATCGACATTTTTTCTGGAGGGTGTTTGGTCATAGAAATGCAAATATAACTACCCTCCCATATCTACTATGTCTATTGTCTAGAGGAGCAACTATGCCCTTACTGACTTATTCAGAGTCACCCAGATCAAAGAAGAGTCCAGACTGGGTACCTAATTGCCTGATCTCAAAGCCACAAACAATAAGCTGAAGTGTAAGCCTAGTTTCCTGGCATGCCCGTGGAAAGAAAATGAGCAAGAGTTCCATCTGCTGCACATGGTGGATTTCATATAGCAAGTGGCTCGCACCACATTTTCACATCTATTCTCTAGGGAAAGAGAATATTCTCCATGAAAGATAAGAATACCAGGGAGCACTGAAATGTGCCATCCCCACTCCCAAAGGAGCTGTTCTTCTGAGGCAGTGCCAGGGAACGTTCTCTCTGGCTCACCTCCTCTGCTGGGTTATGCCTACAGGGACCTCCGTTCGGACTCAGAGGAGCCATTTGACTGCCAGGCTCGCTCCAGGCTTCCTGCTGCAAGTGTGGACAAGAGCCACAAGGTGACTGTGGTCCCAGGGGAAAGACTCCCACAGAATCCGTCAGGATACCTGCCTGCCCTGCAATGAGGTCAGACTGAGCACTTCATGGTTGAGAGAGACAGAGACAGGGAATGAAGGAAGGAGAGAGAGAAAGAGAGAGAGAAGAGAGAGAATGATGAATCATTCTAGAGGGACATCTTTCGTTCGACTACAGCTTAAAAACCCATTACTACTCAATAAAGACAGAGCCCCCCCCCCCAAGAGTATACTGGGGAAAGTTTGAATCCCAAGAAACCTGTCCAGTTACACACAGTAGACTCTCTCTCTTTGCTCTCCTGACCCATGCTGACCCTGATTCCTGGGTTAACCAAGGGCACAATCCCTGCTTCTGCTGTGTAGCTGGCCACACAGCTTTGAATCGCTTGGTGAACTGCTCTGTGCCTCAGTTTCTTCATCTGTAAAATGAATGTCAGGATATCTCATTGTTCTGCATTGGTGAGCCACATAAAATAAAATGCTTATGCAGTGTTTGGCATGTAGGACACCCTCAGTAATGTTTGCTGTTGCCATGGTAACTAACAACAATAGCTTTAACATAATTGCTCCAGAACACTTGCTGGAATTAATAAACACTTCCAACACTCCAAACAGGTGACCCAAACTCTACTAGTACTGACTTTTTCCTCATGCATAAAACGGATACAATTAGAGTATGTAACTTATAAGGCTGTTTTGAGACTTTAGATCTTAGACCAGCTCTTGGAATAGTGTCCCCTGCTATTAGCTATTAAAGTATAATAATCATTACTCATTGTTTAATGAGCAATTTCTTATTTATTATTGGATCGGAGTCAATTATATCTAAACTAATAAAAAAGATTTCTTTGTTCTTTTCTTGCTTTTTTGTGATACTGAGGATGCAACCAAAAACCTTACACACACTGAGAACTCACTCTACCACTGTGTGCTTCCCAAGACCCCAGCCTAGCAGAAAAAGTCATGCTGAGAGTCAAACGTACATGCCATCAACGAGTCCTAAGACCCTGGGCTGCTTTGTGTCTCCATAATGGTCTCCATACTTCCCAGCTTCCTTCCAGAGGAATGATGGGTAGAAATGGGTGAGCAGGTATGAGCCTGCTTTGAATTTGAATTCAAATGGGAATTTTAAGTAAATTTTAAGCACCTAAAATATTAATTAGAGGTATTCCTCATTTTTAATGCAAGGTTTTCCTGAGGCAGGGTCTCATGTATCCCAGATTAGCCTCAAACTTGCTATGCAGCCAAGGATACTGTGGGCTGCTCCTCCTCCTGCCTCCACCTCCCAAATGCTGGGATCACAGGCATGTGCCACCATACCTGCTTTATGAATTACTAGGGCCCTGGGCATGCCAGGCAAGCACTATACCAAGTGAGCTACATTACATCTCCAGCCCCTTTAAATGCTTTCTAAAAACCCATCTTTAATCCTCCAAAGGAAAGTATAGAACACTGAAGATATTTTAAAGTGTTTTTGGCAGTTTTTGCTCCTAGAAAGACGTATGCATACACTGTGAGGGAGCCATCACCCAAATGGTATGGTGTGTCTCCGAAATGACTGGTAAAGTTCATCTCCGGAAGAAACAGGACATAAAGGACATTGAATGCTTCACCAGGGACCTTGGGTTGTATTTTCCATTTTTATTTTGATATGTTATACATAGTCTGTAACTTTCCATCTTAACCATTCGTGGTAACTAACTTCTCATTGCCAGGACAAACCATCTGATAAGAGACAAGTTTTCAAGTTCTTTACTATTATTATTACTAATTTTGGCTTACTGTCTCAAGGGGGGAGCTTCATGATGGCAGGGAAAAGCATGGCATGAGCAGAGGGTGGACATCACCTCTGCTATAGCAGCATGGAGTAATGGCAAGACGGAGCTGACTATAACACCCACAAGCCCACCCCCAACCACACATCTCCCCCAGCAAGGCTCTGCCTCCCAAACTGCCATCAGCTGAGGAGCAAGTATTCGGAACACATGAGTTTATGGGGGACATCTGTTTCGACCTCCACCCCATCTTTAAGTGTGCACTGTATACTTGTGTAAATACACTTTGTGCTGAGGGAACTTACATTGTAGCACTTCCTGTCTCTGGAACCCCTCTCTCCATGCCCATTAAACAGCAGCACCCTGGCCCCTCCCACCTGCAGACCCTGGCAAACTTTGGTCTGCTTTTTGTCTCTGTGAACCTGACTAGTCTAGGTGCCTTAAATAAGTGGGATTATGCAGGATTTTTTTTTTTGGAAAGTAGTTTATTTCTCTGACCACCATGTCCTTGGGGTTCAGCCTATGTTGTAGCCTATGTCAGAATTGCCTTCTTTTTAAGGCTGAATAATATTCCATTCTATGTATAACCCACATTATTTATGTGGTCATCCATCAACAGACACTTCTGTTGCTTCTGCCTTTTGGATATTGTGAGTAATGCTGCTGTGGGTGTATGATTATCTCTCCAAGACCCTGCTTTAAATTCTTTTTTTGTAGATGGTGTACACACATGTTCACATGGATGTGGGTGCATGTACATGTGTGCACATGTTTGTTGAGGCCAGAGGATAACCTGCTGGAGTCTTATCCTCAGGAACGTGTCCTCTTCTTATTAACTTTGTGTGTGTGTGTGTGTGTGTGTGTGTGTGTGTGTGTGTGTGTGTGGTGTAGGCACATATGTGTGTAAATGTGTGTGCACCATATGCATAGATGCAGAGACCAAAAGAACTTTGGGTGAACTTCTCCATTGCTTATCTGTATATTTCCTTGAGATGACATTTGTCCCTCAACCTGTAGCTGCAGGTGTTTTCTTTCAGTTAGTGAGTTCCAGCAATTCTCCAGTCTCTGTCCCCACCCACCTCCTGGGGTTACAGAAATGCATGGCCATGACCAGCTTTTAATGTGTGTTCTGGGAGTCCAACTCAGACAATCTCGTGTTCTTCTAGGCTCTCATGATTAGACAACAAGTGCTCTTATCTGCTGAGCCATCTCCCTAGCTCCCTTTTTAATATTAATATTGGTAATTTTCATACACAAACATAGTATAATTTGATCATAATCCTTCCCATTACCTTCTTTAGCCTCCTGTCCTCTGGTCCCTTCCACTGAACCCTTCTTCTCTCCAACGAGTACCTCTTAACTTTGATGTCATATTTCCCCTCCTCCATCATCCAGTGGAAGCATTGATGAACGACCTATTGTGCAGATCCTGGGGAGGTAACCATAACCATTGTGAGGTCATGAAGTAACAGCCACTCCACGCCCGGAAGATAGAGGCCCACGGAACTCCTCCTCCTTCTCTGGTTCTTACATTTTTTTTCTGCCATGTTCCCTGAGCCTTGGAGGGCATGATGGAGTGGCTTCATTGAGTGTGGGGCACTCAACAGTCTCTTACGCTCAGCACTTTGACAGGTTTTGAGTCCCCTTTCTTCAGCCATTGCCACCTGCCAAAAGAGCTTCTCTGACCAAGGGTGACAGCTGCACCAGTCTGTGGGCACAGACCTAGTGTCAATATTCAGAGGACAATTTGATGGACACAAGATATCCATTTAGCCAAACAGTGACTCCCTCCCTTCAGCTCTTTTTAAGAAAGGGTCTCTTATTGGCCCGGAGCTCCCATCAGTCTAGACTGGCTGGCCAATGAGCTCTAAGGATCCTCCACTCCTCAGTTCCCCAGTTCTGGGATTACAAATCTGCACTTCCATTCCTGACGTTTTTATGTAGATCTTAGGCAAGGCAAGCGCTTTGCACACTGAGTTATCTCCCTTCAGCCACCTTGCTTTAAATTCCTAGGTATGGACCCAGAAATAGAATTGCTGAGTCATATGGTGATTCTATTTTGAGCTTTTTGCAGAACTGCCTAACTGCTTTCCGTAGCAACTGCACCTCCTCACATCTCTAAAGCACCCAAGTGTCCTGACCTCTCCCCATCTTTACCACATTTCTTTCCTATTTTCCTCCCACATGGCCCTCTCACTGGGGAGGAAATAATATCTCGTTGTGCTCTCAAGCTGTTGGGCATCTGGTTATATGTCTGTTAGCTATTTGTATATTTTATCTTTCAAGGAAAGCTCATTCTAGTCATTTGCCCAGGTGTTATAGTTGTTTGCTGTTACCGTTACTGTCGGGTGAACTGTATCTTTTAATTAATGATGAGCCGCAAGGTTTTCAAGGAGGGCATTAACAGTGTTAGACTCATACACATAGCAGTAAGAAAGATGAATTGGCCAGAGGCAGCATGAAGCAGAGCTCCCCAGGAACTGGCTTTGCAATGGTCCAGTTGAGAAATGATAAGGGCCGGAACTGAGGCAGCGCTGATGACTAATTGAATAATTAATAATTACTATCTGCTCACTCCTGAAAACTGCATTTCCTATCACTGGGTAAAGGTCTGTGTTTCCTTCTAGAAAAATGAGTCCTGTCTCTACCCCTTCCCCCACTACTGGGTGCATGGACTCAGCCTCCTTGCTCCCTGGGGACCGTGACTTGTGGCTGCCTTGTGGCTGTTCTGAAGCTGTAGTCACTGCTCCCCAGAGAGAAGCACTGTTATTGCTTAGTGCCCTGTTGGATAAAAACATGTCCTCGGTAGAGTAATGTCTGGTGCGGGATTGGAAAGGCTATTGGGGATTCCAGGATTCTACCCAACCAAGTTCCTGGGCTGACCCCCATTGGGTGCCTTTTAATCCATTCCCTGGCAGCTGCCCGAGCTCTGAAATGCATCATCTTGGCAGTAGAGGGACCAGGACCTCACTTGTTACTGCCTTTGGATATAACAAATGGCAATCTCTTTCCGTTTTATTTGAAAAGGCAATGGAGCTTGCAGTTAGAAAGCCTGGTCTTGACGCTGGGATTGAGCACCTCACCCTTGGAATCTCAGCTGCCACTTCTGTGAAATCAAAGAAAACAGCGCCTATGGATTTTACAAAGTCGAAACTCCAGATTGCCCCCACTCAGCACCCACTTCATCTCCTTCCTGCAGACGTGGGGAAAGCTGAAAACAACAGTCCTCAGGCCAGGGCACCAAGTGTGAGTTAACATCCGCCCTCTGGTGCTCCTACCCATCACTGTCGTCCAGACGTGAGTTAGGTGCTAGGAGAGGGGGCCCTCCGGGGTTCATCTTGGTGCTGACCCCTTGGTCTAGCAAGGCTCTGGAATCAGCAGTTCCGCCTGCCCCAGCATCAGCTCCCTCCCTGGGTGGGTCAGTCAGTACCTACAGTACCAGTGTCATTCCTGCAAGACACTCCAGAGGCATTCTCTGCAACTGCTCTTTCAGCCCAGCCAGCAAATGCCTAAACCCTTTGGCTACATTATTGCCAGATGCTTACCAAATTGTTGGACTTCAGGTTTCAACTACCTATAGCCATTCCTGTGACCTGAAACCCAACCCAAAATAGCCCACTTGCCAGTGTTTATGGCTCTTAAAAGGAGCTGCATAAGACCTGGTCAACTCTAAACCTGACATTGGAGCTGACCACCACCTTATAGCGGAAGCTACTGCTTTATTTCATGGAGGGGGGGAGAAAACCTTAAGGCTGCTTTCCCTCCACTCTGCTCCTGGACCCCTGGAAGGTTTTCAAAGGGAAAGAAGCGTTTCTTCACTGGAAATAAAGTTAAAAGCCTGGGAATGTACAGCACGTGCTTAGTATGTCCCAGGAAGGGAAGGAGTCCATGGCAGCCGTTTTACTTTCAAACCACAAGGTCAGCTTGATCAGCCTTTTTTTTTCCATCGAATATCTCTTAAAGAAAACTGTTTTCCCTGGGATATTCTCACTGGAGGCATAGCTCTTTACAATTGCATTCGCAATCCTTAACCCAGGCCAAATCATCCTGCACTTCTTCCCAAGAGTCCTCATGCCCATCCAGTTAACCATATGATCTGTGTCCTGTGACTCCATAGCCTCACAATGTACCTATCTTGCCTGTCCACATCTGCCTGGTTCACAATGAGACATTTGGTGCATGTGTCCGGGGATCAAGGGACTCTCTCAAAAAGCTTGTCTGAATAGCTAAGTTCTAGGTTCAGGAGAGACCATGTCCCCTTTGCAAACAGTGCACATGGTTTTCTCTTTATTCCAGTGCCCTGACCTGGCCAGGCCCTCTCAATCGTACATCAGCTTCAGCCTCAGCAGACTTTCAGCATGCCTCAAACCTATGGTGGTTGCAAGGGTCCTCAAACGGAAGCTCCTGGCCCTGGTCCCAGCATACCAGCCCCTGCAATTACAACCTGACCCCTTGCTATGTCCCCACTTCCCCTTCAGGACCACTTGACTTTGGTTAGTCTCCTCTCAAAGGCACCACACACATTCCCACATGTGCGTATTTTTACTCTCGGTACCCACTTTTGTTTTATACAGTATGGACCTTGTTTGAAACCTCGGTACTAGACTAACAACTGAACTAGCAGTCAGTTACTCAACTTCTCAGAGCTTCTGTTTCCTCATCTGTAAAATGGAGTTTCTCCTACATGGCTGTTTTGAGGATCAACAGAGAAAACTCCCAGAATGCATTTAGAATGTGACAGATGTTCTGGAAATCTTTGTTCTCTTCTCTCCACGCTCCCTAAGTGATTTGCATAATTAAACAAGCTTTTATGTATGATGTGCTCAGAACAGTATCTGACATATAGTAAAGACTCACCCTCTTATCTAATGTGAAGAAGTATCAGACAGAACATACAAAGTGTTCCTCTCCTCTTGTCATCCCGTCATCATGATCATCAGTTTTGGGAACTTGAAGATCCAGAATGGTTGGTGAGGAGAGATGGGCAGCTCAGAGCCAGGAGAGGACCAGACATAGCTGGAGCCAGGAGGAGGGCAATAAATGTATGCATTTCCCAAAATCAACTTTGCCTCATTTTTAATTTTGCTAATGGCCACTCTTCATTTGAGATGTCATCCTGAAATAACTCTTTTAATAAAGGAGAATGAATGCATTCACTTTCCCCTTCCTTCCTCTACATCAGCAAGGACTTGGTGCAATGATGTATATCACCCTTTTATTTTAATTAAGCATATAGCTGTGAGAGGCTTGTAAAAATGTTGCCAACAGAGAAATGCTTTAACGGATGTGAACTTGAGGTTGGCTTGTCTCATATATCTTTACTACATAAAATTACCCTCTTCATCTCGCACGTGAGGTGAATGGATGAGCCCTGGTGTGTGCCTCACTCGGAGTGCTAGTGTTTCAGGAAGCAGGATGTTTTTGGAAATACAAAGAATATGAAATTGTCAATATTCAAGAAGTTTGCAGGGAGTGGAGCTGGGAAAAGGAGAGCTCTTTTGTGTCTGTAATCCTGTGCAGGGAAATGCTCTTCCCGGGTTTCTTGGTCACTTTTCCTTCCACATCGGAAGGCAGGCAATGTCTAAGTGTACAGATCTTTAAATCAGGATTTTAAGTCATGGGACTGCAGAGCCTTTGAACTTGACCGTTCTTCCAAGTCCCCACCCACATATACATATATGTAAGGTGTCCAGCAGTTACTGTGTCAGATGAAAGTGAGTGAATGGGTGACGTCCTGTAGATAAGCAGCGGCTTTTCTGTTATAGATCGATCTCTGGGTGCCACATGGAAAGCTTAGTGCATGGGATCCCTAATTCCTGTTTTTTAAACTCTAGAAGGAGGGACCCCAGTTTAGGCTAGTCAGTTTTCAATGAAAGAGAAAAGTGAACAGTGTAAACAGAGTGTGACTTACATCAAAAAGGATTGAAAATTACAGAAAGTCTTCAAAGCAGAGGCATGAGCTTGAACTAGAAGGTGGAGAAAAGGCAGCCACTTTGGAATGCCTGCAGGAGTCCCTGGAATTTGAAGATCTCGGGGATGGAAAGAAGCATTTATTGACATTGGACAACCTAGCCTCGCAGCAGGATTCCCTTCTGGCAGATATGGTTGTTTCACTGGCGAATAAGTCGTCCTGAGATTATCCTCCCTGATTCCACTAGAGTTGTTCTTGCTCTCTGGAAAACTGGCCCACACGAGTGAGGCCATTGTGATCCCTTATGTGCAAGACATCCTGGAGAGGGAAGTTAGCCACGTGCTGGAGTCTATAAGTAAAGACCTCCCAAGGTAAAGGGTTGTAGCCAGAAAGACTCAAAGGTCAAGCCCAAATTCATCAAGCAAGCATGCAGGTCTCACTCAAGGACAGGACAGACTTCCTGACTTTGTCACCTTTTTTGGTCCTCTTCTAGAATTCTGCTACAAAGTCTTTACCTTCTAGAATCAAGGTCATTGTTTCAGAGAGTTTGGGGCTTAGACAGATTAAGGTTCTAAAATCACTGCTTAAGAAGATAAATAACAGTCTTTTCCACGTAGCAGAAGCCAGAACCTCCCACCATCGTTTGACTTTAAGCTCTCTAAATATCTTAGTATATACTGAATATCCATGTATGCGTAAGCACGTCCTCAGAGGAGTATACTGAATAATATCAAATTGAGTGAAAATATCTAGACTTTGGCATAGAAAAGGTGTTCTTATATGTTCATGTTTTTTTTGATCAATGAAAAAGTGACTTTAAATTACAACTATGTAGGACTCGAAATATAATCCATTAGTATTGTTACTGTTAGTAGTCCAAGGAAGAACAATCAAAAGCCTTATGTTTCGGAGAAGGATGCCCAGCTGATTGGAGACAGGGAGGAGGGAAATCAGGGAAATGGGGACATTATTTGCTCATTTCGTGGATCTAACTATAGATAATAAAGATTTTTAAAAGCCTTGTGTTTAATATTGGGGAAAAGGATGAAGAAACACTATCTTTCTTAGGCAAGAGGCATTGGTGTTTTTAGTTTTTAACTATAAAATTAATGTTGTTGTTGGCTTTTCTTAAAAAAAGAAACTATTCCATAATTTTTCAATATGAAAATGCCTGTCCTTCCCACATGGAATATGGAGACAACTACTACTGAAAGGTTCAGTATCTGTCTAGAAAGTTTTGAATAATCAAATAAAATCAGACTGTGTATTATTTTTAAATGTCCTGTTTCACTTCACGGTATGTCACGACTCTGTGTCTGTGATGCAACGTGATTCTTTCAAGTCAGTTACAAAGCATCGTGCTGCCTGGATGTACAGACTCTGGTTTAACAGCACTGATGAGGATGGAAATGGTTTCTAGAATCATAGCACAGCCACAGTGAATATCCTTACGTGTTTTTAAAGGATCAAAATCCCAGAAGTTAGTATCTGGGGCAAAAGGAATGAATTAATTTTTTCTGAGGTAGGGTCTCACTCTAGCCTAGGCTGACCTGGAATTTACTCTGTAGTCCCAGGCTGGCCTTGAACTCACAGCGATCCTGCAACCTCTGCTTCCAGAGTGCTGGGATTAAAGTGTGTACCACCACATCCAACTGAGAACAAATATAGAAAGAAAATTGTTCTAGTCATGGTTCCTATGTTGCTGTTTGACTCTTAAGTAAGATGTTTACATGTCTGAAGGTTTTTAGGAAAAAGTTAAAACCAAAGCACTTTGGGCTAGAAAAATAAAAGTAGAACTTTATCTTCTGTGTATAATCTTGAAAGTATCCCCTGGTGTTGTAGTCAGCTTTCTTGTTGCTGTGCAGATAGAACCCAAGCAAAGGCGGCTTGTGGAGGAATGGGTTTATTTGGCTTATCAACTCGAGGGGAGACTCCATCCTGGCAGGGAAAACTATGGCATGAGCAGAGGGCTGGACATCACCTCTGCCACAGCACTGCAAACAGCGGCAGGAAGGTGTGCCAAATACTGGCAAGGGGAAGCTGGCTTATAACCCCATAAGCCTGCCCCCAACAACACAGCTTCAACGAGGTTGTAAAACCCAAACTGCCATCAGCTGAGGATCGATCTATCAGAACACATTCAATTGTTTGTGGGGAACACCTGTATCAAACCATGACACCTGGGTTATGGCCCTCCCTTCCTAAAACGGAGTAGTCTCCTGTCCAAATCATGTTCTGAGTCTGAAGTGGCAGGTGTTCCGTGGATCATACCACAAAGTGTAACTCTTCCACCTCAGCATGACTCGTTGCCATGGCAAGGAAGTTTTTAAAAACTGAAATCAAGTTAGCAGACCTCTTATAAAAGATGCGAACTCTCACCTATGCAGTTGTAGACAACAGGGCTGGAGCCCTCAGTGGCAATCGATGTACCAACTTCCCAGCCAAAAGTATTAGCAGCCTCAGGGACCCTTTAAATTTCATTTTATTTTTCTTTTGCCCAAGTCAGAACATCAGGCAGGGATACATGTTCATGTAAGATGAATGCAGTGCACAGTTGAAATTTCTCCTGCTAGGAGGAGACTCTCCACACCTTGAATTTTGGACTCTCAAAGCCATTCTTAACTCCGGCTTCATTTTTCTTCCCTGTCATTACCTGATTTCATCTGAAAACCTCAGCATGTGGTTCTCTTTTCCCTTAATTCATTAGATTTGGCATTGCTGTTTATTATATCAACTTGACATCTGTCTAATAGAACATCTTTGAAGTACCCGGATGTTTAAAAAAAAAGAATGAGAGAGGATTTAACTCTCCAGGGCTCACTGGAGACTGTTTAAATTTATAGAGGTGACTTTAGCCCTTTGTAGATCTTTCTCTAGATAGAAATATATTTGTAATCAAAATGATAATCCATATTCCCTCATTCTTCAGCAGAGATGAAGGGAGAAAGACTTGGGGGAAGGCCGAGCTATTTACTCACAGACTGTTTAGAGTAAGTGTAGTCTGTCCAGGGAGAGAAGATTGTATTAGCTAGATAAAGCTAACCCTTTCAGCCTGGGGAAAAAAAGAATTGCACAGTGGTCCTGCAAAGGTTTTCTTGGCTTCTGCAAAGACAAATTCAATTTGACCATGCCAAAACCTTCCGGATTGGAAGGTATGCTTCTAGAGATAATACAGACATAAAAGCGATGCTGGATTTCTCTTTTCTGATAGGAAACAAGACAGACCACTAGCTTTAGAGAGAAAGCTGACAGGGAGAGCCAGAACAAGGGTGGGGTTGGGGCATGGGGGCTGTGGTCATTTTAAATACAGACAGTATCATTTTTTGAAAATTATCATTTGCACTAAGGAGATGTGCCTTGCTTGGAGTTCTGGTTGGGAGTCTTTGCTATGAAGTCTCAATAAAAGAAACTCAAACACAGAGCTCTATCAGGGATTTATGTCAAGAATCCAGTTCTTTACTTCCCTGCAGTCCTATAGGCAGATAAGAAATAAGTAAACAAAGTCAGTCAAGAAACAGAATTCCCCCCACTCCCTATCCCCTGTCCATCTGCTGAGTTTCACAAGGTGTAGTGAGACTGGGGTATTACTAGGAATCTGTTGACTTTGACCCTGAACCTAAGTTCTTAACTTGAGCTCCAGTGTTGATTTCAGATCTTCGTGGGTCTGTCAGCCCCTAAACTAAGTGGTCATTATGCAGTAGTGTGCATGGCTATGGATGTTCCCAAGTGTGCACCATCCCACCGGAGGGATAGGAAGAAAAGCTTCTATTTAGCGATCCCTCATTTGTTTCTGTCTGCTTTGTACCTTTGAAGCTGAACGTATTAGTCATGTTGGATGGCAAGGATCGCAGGGATGTTCCCAGCTGTTCAGAAGAAGGGGTAGAATGACAGGCAGAAAAGCTGCTATCAAAAACCAGATGCACCGTGGGTGAGGTGCATGGCATTTCAGAATTGTCAGCAATCTGACCAGACCACAGCCATTCTCTTTCCCTGTGTGTGGCTCCCCCATGGAGCTGAGTGAGAACTTTCCTAGAGACAGAAAGGAGGAGGATAGGTAAAGGAGAGAGAGAGAGAGAGAGAGAGAGAGAGAGAAGGAGGGAGGGAGGGAGGGAGGGAAGACAGAAGGAGAAAGGGAAGGAAAAAGAAACTCAAAACTGCAAAACATTTTTAAAACAAGCAATCCTTTTAGTTAAGTGGAAGCAAGTTATGATCTAAATCAATAGAATTGATAACGTTTTCATCTTGAAAGGTTAACTGTATTTTTGATACTCTTCTATCTCCCAAGCAACTTGGCTTTTAAGAAAAAAGGAAAAAAAGTCCCCTGGGCAAGGAGCCTCGGATACACTTAATTTAAGGCTGATGTTTATGACTGGTCATTGACCTTGAAATTCCATTAGTGCTGATGAAGGGCATTGCTGGATGCTCCAGCCTTGAGTCCCGTAAGTGATGAGCTTGGAGCTGGGATGGCCCAGTCCCCATGTTTCGTCACTGGCCTGAGAACTGCCTTTCACTGAGTCCTTGTGCTTCAGCCAACCATGGAGAGCAAGTCACTACCCTAGCCCAGGGTCCCAGAGGAAACAGAAAAGCTGCATTAGAAACGGGTACATAACTGGCTGGCTGTGTGTTTCCTACACCACTGAAATCCACAAGCAGAAGAGTCACCTGGCCTCCTAAAATCTTCCACTCGCTTAAATCAATATCCTATCCCCCATGTAACCATCGCTTAGATTGAACAATTGGGAATATTTTGCTCTGGGTGGTAAGGCAGGTATTTTGTAGAAGCATTTTTAAATGACAGACAGTATGACATCTTACTCCTGTATATTTCAGTATGCTTCACTAAAAAGGAACACTGTGTGCCTACAAACCTACAACACAATTATCCTTCTTAAAAAAATAAGTAGCAATTCCCAAGGCTCATCCACCATTCAGTCTATATTACCAGACCTCCAGTTGTTCTGAAATTGTTTTTCAACAACTGATTTGTTGGAAGTACAATTTAAACATGGTCTATCATTTTGTGTAATGATCACACCTCTTTTAGTCTAGAGCTGTGGTATTCAATATACAGCCTTGGGCCCTGAATGGCTAAGGAATGTTGAAATGTGGCTTGGCCAAGTTAACATGTACTTCAAGTGTAAACTGTGTGGGATTTCAGAAGCAATACCACAAAACGAAAGTATGGGGTCTCGAGGATAATTTTATATATATATGTTAGGTTGAAGTTATTGCATTAAGGATGGTAGGTGCAACAAAATTCATTATTAATCATATGTTTCTTTTTACTTTTTAATTGTGGTTACTGGAAAATTTTTAATTAAGTACATGGTTCATATTATGTTTCCATCAAATGGTGTTGGTTGGAAACATTATCATCTTTTTAAATCTAGAATACTTCCTCCCTTTTTTTTCCTCTATGCTATTTGACTTGTTGAAGAAACCAGGTCATTTGCCTAATGTATATCCATCCCCCTTTCTGGATTTTTCTAAAGGTGTCTTATGATATAATTTAACTCGTTCCTCCTCAGTCCCCCTTGGTTATTCAGTTAAGAGCTTGCTAGGATTTGAGTCTCAATTTTAGACAAGAACACTCAGCAAGTGATCGAAAGCATGTGGAGGACCGATGTCAGGATGCTGACACTGTTTGGTCCTGGTCTCTTGCTAAGCGCAATCAGCCAAAGTCCAGTCAGCCACAGCCTGTGAACGATCACTGGGCACCCCAAGAATCAACCTTTTACTTCAGTGATTTAACATTCATTGATGACTGTTTTCTTAATTAGAAATTTTAAAATGATTTTTGGCCTACCACTACTTACATGTCTTATTTAGAATTCATATGTTAATAATAATGAAAATTCAGTGTATGTGTGCCCTGAAATAGAGTTCCTACAGGAAGGATTAAATTCTCAATTCTTTAATTTTTAGCACTCATTTTCAGAATAACAAGTTGGGAACATGGTGTGATGGCACATGCTTTTATCCCAGCACTTGAGAGGCTGAGGTAGTAGGATCACTGTGATTTTTAAGACCAGCCTAGGGCTAAGGGTAAGTTTCAGGTCAGCCTGGGCTAGTGTGAGACCCTGCCTTGGAAATAAATAAATAAATAACAACTTGGAATAAAAACTATCTCTTCTGACAAAGAAAAATTTTTTGCTTTTTCTTTTTGAATATTATGAGTTAATTAATTTCTATATTATACATCAAACAGAGTTTTCTAATTAGCTTCTAGGATTTGAGAATCTAGAAAAATAATCTGAATATTTTGAATCGAATGCACATTTCTAGAATCCTGGGAAAATTGCAAATTCTTATAGTGGTGGTGAGCTCATATCTCCACTGTCCCCTATCCCTGGCCTTCTGGAGTGGAGTTTGGCTCCATCCACAGATGGAGCTGTTGGTGACCATTCCCACCCAACCACATCAGTGTCCCTGTGTCCTCTTGTCCTTGAGTCTGTGACCCCTAAATCTGAGCACCTAGGTTATAAAATAGGAAATGAGAAAGGACTAGATGTGGATGGCATTGTGAAATGAGTGGTGGAATTGCGATTAATATCTGGGATTCTGCTCCCAGAGGATTCTGTCACCACGGGAATACTGCTGATTGTCCCAGGGCTGCTGCAGCTCCTGGAAGGCATCACTTGGTACATGCCCAGTCTTTCCCAATGCTGCAGCCACTAGGCCCTTTCTGTCCACGATTACATTTTTCCCAAACCCTGGGCAGATTCTGCTCACATCATTAGCTCAGGTCCCAGGCCCTCCTTTGGGACTATGGCTGACAGGGTCAATGTGAGCTCTAAGTAAACAGGATTAATGCAACTACTTTGGAGACCCCTAGGGTAATATTTATCAAAATTTAAGTGCATATGCCCCTTTTGACCCAGCTATTCCACTACTAGAAATTTCTAACATATATTCACAAAACGATTCCAAGATGATACATACCTTGAAGTTCACTGCCTCACAGGCAACTGGAAGCAGGCTTGAATAGGATACAAGTTACTGGCATGCAGCATGTCATATAAAGGAATAGGAGGGAGCTCTCTTTAGGCTTGGGGAGAGCTGTACACGATGATGTTGGAAGATCTGCTCAAATGATATATCCTGAGCATGATGTATAGGAAGTGCAGATACTGTACATAATCTTTTATCTTTGCCTAATTTAATAATATGCATGTATATGTACAAAATTCTGAAGGAAGAAAATATCAATATCTTTATAAAAAAGAGATCAGAGTAAAAAATAATTGTTTTGACTTTTCATTTAGATATTTATCGTCAAGGGATTTGTGGATATATTTTAAGGTTTTAGTGTTGTTTACATTTAGAGTGTTAAAGCAGCAAGGTTAGGAAAACAAATGGTTCATTTTTTAAAATTTTCTCTAGCCACTAAATTAAAAAAAAATACCCTTTAATAGAGCATCTCAGCCCAGCCGTAGCCATAAGGGATTCCACCAGGCCCTGTTTGGAAGTGTGCAGAGCCCTTTACTGGGTACAGTGGGAGGAGGTTCAGGCAAGCCAGAAAGAGCTAGTGGTCAAGTTAGAAAAATAAATCCAATAGCCTAAAATGACTCAGAGCTGTTGCAGGCAGTGTGGAATTGAGGCTGATAGAGGTTTCTAGATGTTCAGTGCTTCAGAATACAAACGAGAATCTCCTACCAGGAGACTGCTCAGGTGGGGTAGAAAAACAAAGCACATGGAGTGTGTTGGAAGCTGGGCTGGTAGATACTGCAAGAAGGAAGAGCAATAAGGGGGGGGGGGGAGTGATGATCAGACCAGAGCAAGGAAGATGAGAATGGGTGAGTGCAAGGGGAGCCTGTAGCAGGTTCAAGGTCATTGGTTTGGGGAGGGGAGGTTATAGATGAGGGGCTGTGGACAAAGCCTAGTTTCCTCATTTGAAGAATGTGTCCCCACACATCATAAGGACATCATGTGGATTCAGTAATGGGATGTGCATTCAGTGATCATTGTGTTTGTAATATCCACCCAACCGTGATGCTCTTATGTAAGTGTGGGAAGAAGAGAGGAATGAGAGAGGGGGGGAGAGATTTAGAGATAGAGAGTGAACATTGCCAAAATCAGTGTGTCTGCTTCTCATTCATGACATGACCACTTACTGTGTGACAAGACGTCTCCCTGACCTCTCGGTTTCCCTCTCCGTTACTCCTACTCAGAACCTACCTCATCACTGGACTAGTGAAAGTCACTTCAAATGTAGGACAACTATAATCTCTAATTAATCAGACATTTCAGAATGAGAAGAGTTTGAAGATTCCCAGCACATAGAAACAGTCGTGTTTGAGGTGGAAATGCTGCTTGCACTGATCTGATCACTGCACATCACATGCGTGTATCAAATTATAATACTGCACCACACACAAAGTACAAACATAGGGCTTCAGGCATTAAAATGGAAAAGTTGAAGATGTCTAGCACAGATCCATGCAGTCTGGGTTTTTAGGTGGCTTCAAAATATTTTAATGCTAAGTGTGCTCCAAGCCTGATATGTAAGCTAAAACACAGGGAGGAAAAGATCTCCCTAAAAAAAAAAAAAAAACAATGACCTAACTTAGAGTTGAACCTGGATCTGCTGGGCTCTAGACAGCTGGCTTTCCCTACTCTAATTCCGATTCCTGAGATGCCATTTACTGTAATCCTCCTTTATGCTGAAATCAGGGGCTGGAATAATTTAGAAAGATCTCTGGTTATGTGACAGCTCGTTCTTATTACCAGAGTGTGTGTACAAGTTTTCAATTTGCTACAAGTCTTCTACGCCGGGAGACTGTCTCAAGAAAGAAAAAAAAATTCCTGAACGATGCATTTAATTTAGATTTAGCAAAACCCTGTGTTTAATCAGAGATCCTTCATTAAAGGCATATTTACTGGCAGCTAATGATAAGTCATAGAAAATAAGTTTGAAGCCACAGTACAGCTGTTCTCCTGGATGTCCCCATACCATTGTCGGGAGGCTATGCAGGAAAGCTCAGACACCCCATAAATTATTCAAAACATATGCACTGTGGTCTAACATACACATATCTGTTACGTGGCAATTATTCCTTCACAAGTGTTTTAATAATCGTTTGGTATTTAATTAACACGCACTATTTGTCTTGGGAAGCGAACGTAAGCAGGCTGAGATGCTGAGAATCCGGGCTGATGAGAGGCCGGCGGGTAGCAGCCATGGAACGGCTGTTGGGTCTTGATGCAGCTTTCTCTGCTTTTGTTTTCGTTCCTGATGCCAACCCCCAGGCTGTGGTGCCCATTTCTAGGGTCTAGGGTTTTCCCTGCTGTTTTCTCTATTAAAGATGAGGATGTGGGATGTGACTACCTTCTCAGTTTCATAGGCAAGGCTCTGGTGCCCTTCTTCAGGACAGAGAGCATGAGCCATGCTTTAAAGGAGGTGCACTTGCAGAGCTATGTTGCTGGAGCATAGAGAGAAGTTGGTCCTGACCATCTCCTTCAGCAAGTGTCCTGTGACGGCTTCATCACCTCATCTCTGGAAATGTATAAACATACAGATGCGCATACATGATTATAACGAGTGTGCGAAGGTATAAAGGTGCAGATGTAATTGCAATTATATAAATGCAAGTATATGCTCAGGGATAAAAGTATTTCCTTGAACAACTGGAGTGAGCTAATGTCATAGAAACAGGGCTCTTTGGGCTATGTTAGTCTCAAAGATGATTACACATTGAGCTGTCAGTAAACAGACGTCATCTACATAACCAGACTGGCTCACCACAGAGCTAAACACCCTCCCATGGTCCATCATGAAGGAGAGCAGATGATTCTTTTAAGAAGTTTGTTGTCAGCCCAGAAGATTCGGTTCTGATAATGTGACTCCTTTAGCTCTGTCCCTGTTTAACAAGACCAGGCACACTGCTCATTTGCAACAAATAGAGTGAGTTTAAGCAGATCATGTGAAAAGGAAGGTGGGCTACTTTGGAGAGATCACTGGAATTTGAGCCCAATCTAAGATGTCAGGAGACCTCAGTTCAATGGACCCTAAGCTTTAGTCCCTTAACATGTGCCCAGACCCAGTCCAGAAGCCAGAGACTGCTGGAAGGAGCAGCCGACTTTGGGGAACAACCATAAAGTAGAAGAAAATAGGAAGCATTATTTTGGCCTCTGAGTGTCTTACTACTTATAATGCCTAAATAAATCTACAGGATGTATTCTCAAATCTCTAGGTCAGGGATTACAACTCAAATGCCTTCAAGTAAAGCAATCTAGTGAAATAGGCAGGCATAATAAAAATACTTCTCTACAGTTTGAAAAACAACAATGCAGACTCTGTGATAAATGGCAGTAGGCACAGAGAGGCCTTAGTGTTAGGAGTCCACAGGGACTCCTGCAGGTGATGCTGAAGTAGAAATACAACTTGCCTGTATTCTACCGAGGACACACACCGCCAAGTATTGTGCCATGAGACAGGAGGCCTAAACTGATCGATATTTCCAGTCTCAAGAGAAGCCAGAAATCCAGATGTTTATGTGAATTTTCTTTGAATATTTGTATTTATGAGAGAGAGAGAGAGAGAGAGAGAGAGAGAGAGAGAGAGAGAGAGAGAGAGAGAGAGAGGAGAGGAGAGAATGGGTGCACCAGGGCCTCCAGCCACTGCAAATGAACTGAAGACTCATGTGCCTCTTTGCACATCTTGCTTTACATGGGTCCCAGGGAATTGAACCTGGGCCCTCAGACTTTGCAAGCAAGTACCTTAAACCCCTGAAGTCATCTCTTCAGCTCAAATGTTCTGATTCTAAAATATTGGCTTAGATATTTTTAAGAAAAGATGAAGACCACATTAAATGCCAGTTTGCAATATGTGCTCTAGGCAAAAGAGGTGAGACTATGCTCAAAAAATGTTGGCCCTCTTTGTGAGAACAACTCAGAGAGAGGCCTTTGCTGTCTTCCTCACTATTCATTCACAGATCCACACACACATGATGGGCATGTGACCAGAGGACCTAGGTCTGTGTATCTGATTGGGTTTGCATGGTCAAACTCTGGAGTGTGCAGAGAGCAAAGTCGGAAGACTGAGTGGGTACTCTGGTGTCATTTCCTTGTCACCTGTACAACTGTAAAAGAGACCATAAATCAAAGTGGGAAGTAGGCAAGTGTTGGGAGGATCCCTGAGGGCCGTTCAGCTGTGGGCATACAAGGTATGTGTCTGTCAATAAGAAGTGTGTGTTGTTGTTCTGTGGGTCTTACATGAGAAATGATTTCAGTTGAGCTAGACATCAATTGCCTCAGTTTCTCTTATTGTATGACATAGCTAATCAAAGTTGGAAGAATTGCAGTGGACTATAATATCTTCTTTGCTTTTTAAATATTATTTCAGGATGAGGAGGTTTTGTAATAATATTTTTACTGGTCTTCCTTTCTTTGCAATTTGTTACCTGATTAGAGGCGTTCTAAAGTTCCTTGTTTTAAGAGTAAGGAAAAGTCCCTAAGGCCACTTTAGCAGTAATCAGTCCAGAGTACTGTGTCCCTTGTCACTTTCAGCCCTGCAGTCCAGGAGGTCTGGGCATTGGAGACACTATTAATTTAGGCTCCTCAGTCCTGCACCTTCCTGTGCTTGCCATTCATCCTTCCTGACATCAGGATTCATTCCCATAGAGTGACATCATCTCGGCTGGAAGCCCGCCCTCCCTCTTCTCTGCAGACCAAGCAGGGGACTGCATGCTATTCAAACAGATTAAAGACCAGGCAAGGGTGTGAGAAGGTCAGGGGCCCAAGGGATTTGTCTGTTGCACTGTACCTTTGATATGGTCACTGTTCCTTCTGGAATGTTTACACGTATAACGCAGCTATTAAAAAAAACAAGTATACAAAATGCAATAGCATGGAACATGCTTTTTATAACATGAAATTGTACCTTAACCTATTTGAAAATAGGTGAGCCAGGTGTGATAATGTACCACCTATAATCCCAGCACTCACGGGAGACTGAGGCTGTACGATCATGAGTTTTTAGTTGGCCTGGGCTACGTAGTGAGACCCCGTCTCAAAAATGAATGAGCGCATGAATAAATAAATAAATAAAACTGGGCAATATATTGAAATGATTCAAAAGGTACCAGGTCACACAGTGATGCATCTCTTTGGCACTCCTGTGCAACCACCCAGTTTGTGGTGTGTTTTTTAAAAATGTAAGACATAATCCTCTGTCTCTCTCTCTCTCTCTCTCTCTCTCTCTCTCTCTCTCTCTCTCTCTCTCTCTCTCTGTTTATGTGTAGATATATGTATAAGCACAGACACACCATCATCCATAGAAGAAAGGCTGAGGTAAATCCGCAAAACATTCATAGTTGTTATGTTGAATGAGAAAATTATAGGTAATTGCTTCTTACCTTCCAATGCTTTCTGAAATTTCTACTATGCATATAACTTTAAGGGAAAAGCAAATACCTCTCTTTATTCCATGTATGATTTAGTCATTGAAGTCACTGGAGCAAAATTAGACATAACCAGTCATCAAAAAGCAGAGAACATCCTAGGATATCCATAACCCCCTACCCCCATGGACTGATCCAGACTGCCCACAGAGGAGGATATCTAGATGATTGGGGTTCGGGAAGAGGGGCATTGGGGAAATGGGGATAACAACTCATTATTTGTTCATTAAATTTATCTCATTATGGATAATAATAATAATAATAATAATAAAGTAAAAAGAAAAGAAAAGCAGAGAACAACTCAGAACTCACCATCAGTGGGAATTTGTAATTTTACATGTTACCTTCCTGGCCTATTCTTTGTACATGGTCATGGTAAACCACTGTTGAATAACTTGTTTTCTGCTTGAAAACATGTTTGCTGTGGAAAAGTACTATTGAAAAGCAGCTGGCATTGTAAGCATACCGGTGTTCAAGGAGATATCTGATGGACTGGCCAGCAGCAGAGAGGAGGGCAAGAGACTGAGGGTAACCATGGCTTGATCACTTGTCTTGCAGTATGAAACCCTGGAGCCAAGACCACCTTCCAGCTGACCCCCAGCCATGCTCCCTCCACAAAGGGACAGGAGAGCATGTCTTCAGCCTTGCAACCAAGATTTAAAGTACTTAGAGAGAGAACAGGGAAAAAATGATGGCTTTGAACCAGGGACAAAGGGAGCTCTCAAATCCTATCCCTGCCTAAAACTTCAACTTTAAAGTACACACTGACAACCTACGATTACTCCATTTAAAAATCATTAGAGGGCTGGGGATATGGCTCAGCAGTTAAAGGTACTTGCTTATAATGCCTGGCAACTTGGGCTTGATTATCCAGTACCCATGCAAAGCCAGATTCACAAAGTAGTGCGTGCATTGGCAAAATGCCCTAGCACACCCATTTCTCTCTGTCTCTCCCTCCCTCCCTCCTTCCCTCCCTTCACAAATAAGTAAATGCATTTTAAAATAAGCACATGGTTTAAGCCATACAGTTTTCTTTTTCTCTGCTTAAAAATATGTAGAAAATGCTCCCTAAGTCCCTAAGTCCTCCTTCTCCTGTACTCAGTCCTCTTGGGGAAGTGGCTAGACAGAACTTCTTAGATGAACTTATGTCCTGACCCACAGACATTAATGAATAACTGCTTTTATTTTGTTCTAAATTAAACATAAACTCTAAGGTTTTCCATCCTTGGGCTTTAAATCTCACTTATTCTAAACCATTCTCAAGAGCAATAATGTTTCCCTGTATGAGTCACCAAATGCTAAATGTGCTTTTTGTCGGCAAATGCAAATCATTTGAGAACAACTCCCAAAAAAATCGCCTGCGATATTTGCTTATTGTCAGAGACAATGGCCATGCTGAGGAAATAGAGGGTTGTACAAAACCAGTCATTAGTTTTAATCCTTTTTGTATTTTTAATTACAATAGTGTGGTATAATTTGCTATGATACTTTTTTCATTTTCTTCTTTGAACATTAAAATACAGAAGACCAGTGAGGGGAGTGGGGTGTTCTTCTTTTGAGAAAACACATAGCATATCCTATTTCTGCAGCTTCTCAAGGGTATGGGGTGCAAGCTAGGATTTGCCAATGGTTAGGGCTCAGGGCTGCTACTTCTAGGAGTCCAAACAGAGTCTTCCCAGGATCCCTGTACTTTTTAAACGCTCACTTGTTAATACTTAGCTTTCTAGCACTCACTACTTCAACAAGATCTCACTCAGAAGAGTATAGCTCCCACACACGAGTTTATTTTATATTAATATGGGACATCAGTAAAAATCTCCTCCAGAGATGCGATCTCTTCACCTTCTTTTGTATTCTCAACACCTCATTAACGTTAAAGCTTCAGCATGACCCCAATAAATGAAATATAGTGAAGGAAAATGCTATTCAACTTCAGAATAATTAGGCAATGTTAAACCATGCAGGCACCCTCTTCTCCTTTCCAAAGTCAAAAAGCCTAGCCATCTTCTTTGCATCCATGGACACCTAATGTTTGTCCTTCTTTGTAACTGGGTGATGTGGGGAGGGTTGAGAATATGCCAGGTGAACTCGAAGAGCTCAGACTTCTTTAAGTAACTATGGTTTATAAAGGGGAAGACAACGTTTGGGAAAGACAAGTTCAACCTCAGGGCCTCTTTGCTCTGTGCCCTAGTGTCTGAACTGTAGGGGCCGCATAGGTAAGATCACAACAGTGCTACCTGCCTTATAATGTGCTTGGAGTTGAGATGAGCACACCTTGAGTATATTGGTCAGCTTTCCGTCACTATGATGAAACACCTGAGATACTACTTTACAAGGAGAAAAGGCTTATTCTCCTTGCAGTGTAGGTTCCAGTCCATGATCGAGTTCTTGGACCTCTGATGGAGGTGCTCATGTTGATCATAGGGAGAGTCATGGAGCAAAAGCACAAATGTGATGGACCAGGAAGCAAAACAGGGAAAGGAAGGGGCCATGATCCCATGACCCCTATAGGGATAGTATCCCTGATGATTTAAGGTTCTTTCCCTAGACTCTACCTCCCAAAGGTTCCATCACCTCACAGTGGCACCACTTTGGGGAACCAAGGCTTTAACACTTGAGCCTTTGGGAGAATTCCAAGACCCAAAGGTGCTCATCTAGTATTCACCACTCTGGTGTGGATGTAGAGCCGCAGGTGCCTTGTAAATGTATGCCTGCTGGCGTGCAGGGTATGAAAATCCATAGTTTAAAGAAGGCTATATGATTCTACCATGGAAGAGGCCACAGTTGTCTATCATGTCTGTCCCAGACCAGAGCACCCTTGTGTTACCAGGACAATGGTATGGAGGAATGGCCCTTCCTCAGAGACATGAGGCCTGGTCCCTGAGATTGTGGGCTACTCTGGTTATGCCCTTATGTCCTTCAAAACTGTATCATGTCCAGAGCAAGCCACCCTCTTGCTATCATTCCCATCCCAGAACTAGAACTGCCCATTTGCAGTAAAGTCTGAGAGTTTTTCCATGTTAAGAAACATAAATTGAAGCCTAGATCACACTGCTTGCAAGAACACTGGCACCTGATAAGCACTGGCTAAGTGTGTGTGAGGTATTATCGTTGTTTCTGAAGTAAGGCTCTCTGGATTCATCCCACAAACCACAGGACTCAGAACCTTTGAAATTTCACAGCTTCCTCTCCTAGATGGTTCTGGTGTGCTGCTTGGAATGGGACTGGAGAATTGAAATTTTGAGGTCTTTTATTTATTTTTTTCTCACTATTACTCTTCTCATCCATTTTCAACCCTACACAACCAGAAATGCCAGGAGAGAAATGGGATGTTTTGCTTAACCAGAATGGTCTCCCTCCTTACCCAGTTTGTTGATCTGAGTAAGCAAATGATGACGAAGTCAATGTGAGTCCTCCTTGAGTAGTGTCTCCTTCCCTCTGGCCCTCTCAGAGCTTGTGGGAATGGAGAGAGAGTGAGGGGGCCCTAGAATGCAGTGAGGGGCAGGGGTTTCCATTGTCCATGGCTGAGTGCTGCACACGAGGCATTGACTTCTGTGTCTCACTTTTCTCATTAGGAAATGGAATGGATTGATGTGTTCACAATGTGAAAAGCACCCGACTATTGGGGGGGACGGGGCTTAATCATCCCTGACTCCCCAGTTGACCTACTTTGTACTCCTGCTTCAATGCAAGAAGCCCTGATGTCACATGCCCCATCATTTGTATTCTGTGGAGATGTCCACTTGATGAGGCAACTCAGTATCAGCCTCTGAACTAGTTGTTGGCAGAAACCACTATGATTTTCTGATATTTACAGGGAGCACAAATTTTATTTAAAAGAATAAAAGATTTGGAGGTCAGGAGCAATGGTAGCAGAGGAAAAAACCAAGATGGACAGGATCAAAGGAGAGGCAGGAAGTGTGCCATCCGTACACAGCCGAGGGTCATTCTGGATTAGCACCACCTCACCGCATCCTTCATGCCCACGCCCACCATAGTGTCCTGGTTTTGCCCAGGCAGCTAGGACAAAGTGAGACATTCACAAGTCCTGTAGGGACTTCCTAGAAACTAGAAATCATGGAGGAAAACCTTTCTTCCAGTCTTGACAGAGAGACTGTGCTTCAGCGGGAACACTGGGCTTCTAGGGAGCAGGTCTGCACCCCCAGGAACCCAGCTGCTTTTGAATTCATTGTTCATCTATCTCCTGCCCTGCATGGTGGGGAGACTCAGGGTTTATTCCTCTGCAGAGAACTGAATGAGAAATGGACATATGGTGAGCAAGTGACAGTCTGTGGCTTTTTAAATGAAAATTTATATGCAAATGTACACGAGAGTATCAGTTAATTTTTAATTGGCTTTACAAACCAGCATGAGGAAGACCTGTGCCTGTCAATCTGCTGGTTTGGTGATGAAATTCACACCAGCATTCAGTGAAGAGCTGAGTCCTCCCCTGCCCAAACCCTTCTGTGCTCCCTCCTTATCCTCGATCCAAGCCTGACCCATGGATGGGCCCATCCCTCCTACCTTCTCAGTCGGCACTCCTGTCTTCTCTGCCCTGCGCCCCTCCCCCAGCCCTTGCCAACCACATTCATCCTGGTCTACTTCTCCAATACATACAAGCTACGTGCTCTTCCATGTCAACGCACTATCCCCACTGCCATTCATACTTCATATCAGGAGCTCTCAGAATTCAGTGTGTATGGCCCTCATAAGAAGTAATGGTATTTAACACAGAGATGAGCTAGGCATGGTGACACACACCTTAAGTCCCAGCACAAGAAAGGCTGAGACAGGAAAACAATGAGTCTGAAACTAGCCTGGGCTGTATTGAAAAAAAAAACACCTCATATCTAAATAAATAACTACACACATTGAAAAACCCCCTATCTAAATAAATAACTACACACATCATACGTATATGGACCCCACCCCCAGAGCTCCTAATTTAGACACTCTGGGATCTAGCTTTGATCATTTCCATTTCTTAAAAGTTCTCAGATGTGGGGCTGGAGAGATGGCTCAGCAGTTAAAGCACTTGCCTCCAGTGCCTAAGGACCCAGGTTCAATTCCCCAGTACCCACATAAGCCAGACACACAAGATGGCAGCCCTGGTGTTCTCTCTCTCTCTCTCTCTCTCTCTCTCTCTCTCTCTCTCTCTCTCTCTCTCCTCTCTTTCTCTCACTCTCCTTGAAGATGAATAAATAAAATATTTTTTAAAAAGTTCTCAGATGTATGGGTGATCCAGAGACCATACCATGAAAACGACTGTGCCCCCCTCACTCCCACATGTCTTTCCCTGTACAATTCCAGGTGCTCATCCATGTCCCATTGGAGAGTTCCTTCCTCCAACTGCCTAGTATGGATGGAGATCTTCCATTACACATGCCCCCCACATTTAGCATCTCACAAAACTAAAAGTGCTCATCTGTAGAGTAAGCACTTGTTTCTGATGTCTGCACAATTCGATGAGCTCTGTGGACAAATAGTTGTCTTATCCCCTGGGCCTAACACAGCATCCAACTTAGAGTAAGTTCTCAAAAAAAATGTTGGCTAGATAAATGGATGGGTAATTACAGTTTCATAATAATTTATGGTATATTTCAAGATAGCCAAAATGAGCGATTTAAAAGTTCCCAACACTAAGAAATGATAAATTTTGTTGTTGTTGTTGCTTTTTGAGGTAGGATCTCACTCTAGCCCAGGCTAACCTGGAATTTACTCTGTAGTCTCAGGCTGGCCTCAAACTCACAGTGCTCCTCCTACCTCTGCATCCCAAGTGCTGGGGTTAAAAGTGTGTGCCACCACACCCATCCAGAAATGATCAATTTTGAGGTGATAGATATGTTAATTATTCATTACACATTTCACACATGTATCCAAAATCACATTTATATGTGCAATTATTTGTTGATTAAAAAGAATTTTGAAAAGGCAGACAAGGGGCTGGAGAGAAGGCTCAGGAGCTCAAGAACAAACACTTCTGCATAAGCATGAGGGCCTAAGGGAGCCTAAGGTATCCTGAGACCACCTGAGTATACCAGTGCCCACATAAACAGCTGGACAAGCCCACACATACCTGTTATCCCAGCCCTGCAAGGAGCAGAGATCTGAGGATCATCGTGACTTGATAATAGCTTTGGAATCAATGAGAGACTCAGTCTCAAGGAAGCAAGTGTATGAGCGATGAATGGTGGACACTTATGTCCTCCTCAGGCCTCCTCAGGCATGCACGCACACATGCAAAACAAGGGAGACAAAAGATGAGCCATCTTAAATGTGGACAGAGCATTAGGAACTCGGAAGGAGGTGGCTGTGGAATGCTAAGGCCATACACACAGGCCAGGTTCTCAGGGAGAATCACAGAGCACAGAAGTCCAAGCTGAGCTTATTGCCTGCCCATTGACCCCTCTCTTAGGGGCATCATCTACCCAATGGCCTGGCTAAAGTCAGGAATAGAACACCCAGAGCTTTGAAATGTACTTGTGTATGGTGAATGAGAACTCCCCAAAGAAAGTATGTTCTTTCTGTCGTTCATCTTTTACCTTACACCCGTTTTGATCACGACTCTGAGCCTATGTGACGATGCTCACAGCTTCGTCCATTCTGTCTCTGCTGAGATGGGTGTGGGTGGGGGAGCCTCAGCACCAGTTCAAATGCCTGCCAACATGGAAGAAGGTTATCTTCCCTTTTTTATGCTTTTAAGTTTGTATCTGTTAGAATCTCCTTTTTGTGTTTTTTCCCACTTAGAGGAACAGACTGTGAATATATACAAAATAGATTGAGAAATTGTTTAGGAAAACTCAGAAAAAGGGTAGAAGCAAAAGTGAGAATCTTCACTTTCTTTGCCTCACCATTTAGTTAGAGAAACTACACTTTGAGCCAGACTTTTACATTACAGATTTTTCATTTTTTACTAGGGGGGGATCAAACCCATCACCTTGTGCATGAAGCCAGCACTCCACCATGGAGCCCCACCCCCAACCCTACTCAGGCATTCTGCCATCCCTTAACTTTATGCCCTGTTTTGTGGTAGTATTTTCCAAGGCTATAACTGTGTTTTCTTCTTGTGGGTGATCTGGTTTCAAGATATTAAAGAGCAAGCTCCAAGCCCCAGAAGAAAGTGAGGGCGTTTGCAGGTTCAATGGTGCAAGCCTTAGAAAAGTTGATAAGAAGGATTAGAAATGAAAGATGAAAAGACTCTTTAGAAGCCGAGCCATTATAAGGCCCATTACTTTACATACATTCTCTAAAATCACATGAATGCAGAGAAAGAAAGAAGTGGAGGGGGGGGAAAACTGGCTTCAGTTCAGAATGTCAATTATGTCTTTTTTTTAATTCCCTTTTCACAATTTATTTGACATTTTGAACAGTGGCCAAAAAAGCTATTATAGCTATAAAACATATTCATTGGGATAAATCTCATTAGTTGAAAGATTTAATTAAAGTATTGACATGCTTAATTGATACGTGTAAGCCAAGACCATTTCCATGTCTCATTTCCATATGCTTTCTGCTTTAAGAGACTAGAGGAGCTGGATCTAAAAAAAAAATAAAAAAGTCTCCCTCTATAAAAAATGCTATAGATTCATCCACCGCTCTTTCCCCAAGGACCACTTCCTGCCATCTCCTTGATTACCAGCCAACTACTCCTCTAAGTGGTACTGCTGGGAGGAAAGGTGATGTACACCCAGCTTGAGTGCCTGTCAGGCCCTCTTATGATCAATAGGAGAATATTTATATTAATAAAGCACCGAGTTAATTAAATAAAATGGTCCTGTGGGTAAACTTAAGATACTAGTGGATGGGCAGGAATCAATACATTCAAGGATTTGAACATTGAGTGTGTGCCTTACGGAGTCTTGGAAAACTCGCTTTGTAATGTAAAAAGTTGGAAGCCCACTTAGTTGCCTGGGTCAAAACCTTGTGTCTGGCTTCTAGAGATGAGGAAGACCATTAGATAAGAGCTTCTAAAGATGGAGGCCTCTTCAGGGAACAGCTCCTCCTGTCCTGGATGGAGCTTACCTGGCAGAACAAAGCTAGGCTGTGCGGCTGAGCTCAGCACAGGTTCCAGAGCCCAAGGATACTTCCTTGTCCCCAGAGCAGCCCCCCATGGAGACCGTGGACTCTTCTTGATCCTGGTCCCCACTTCCTGTTCCCAGGGCTAGATGCTGGGCTTCGGCATGCCCCACTGCCTCGGTGGTACCCACGCCTCCATTTCTGTAGTGACTTTCATGCATGCATTCCTGTCTCCATCCTGTTCTGGGAATGTGTTTCTCTGACTTTTCCTCTTTTCTCTACCTCAGTCTGCCTTTCCTTCTATACGTTTACCTTTCTGTCTCATTTGTCTAGCTCTCTATCTCTCGTTTTCTCTCATCTTTAGCACTCTGTCTTAGGATCACTAGCATAAACTGAGAGCTAGCTCTGGGGGCTGACTTGCTGGTCCCCCGCAACATACACACCTGCTCACAGAACAATCATCCCATAGGCTTTGGAGAAGTGAGGCCATCCTTGCTGCCTCCTTTGTTAGAGCTGTGGCTTATGGCTTCCCATTGTCTTAGCTTTGACCCACAATGCCAAACCCCCTAGCGGAACCCCAGCACACCAAGAATTCCCTTCCACACAGAAGGAAGAGGTGTGGGAAACCTCAATTCAATGTCTGTTGAATCTTTTTCCTCTGAAGGTTGTTTTGCTCTTGTTTGCATGGCTGTTGTTATCCTTGTAGGCTAGCCTACATCCCCAGTGTCCAAGGCAGAGAGATACTTGGGCCTTGAGTCATGCAAAGGTGATTGATTGACATTGGCTTTGTAGCCAGGATCTCATGTCTTGGTCAAAGCCACTCCCCTGGCTGTGTTCTCAGAACTGTCCTCCTTGCTGTCCTCCCAGCTACCTTCAGGCTCCCCTTCCTTTCCCACCTCACATGGAATCCCCTGCAACTTCTCCAAGGCACAGCAAGTATTGCCGCCACCCATTTCCCAGATAGCTTCCCAGGGGCTGCAGAGCAAGACAGCTTTAACCTGGGTTCCGTCTTTGCCATGTACCCTCTCTATTCTAGAGAGATGACCGATTCCACAAGAAAGTGCCTTCCCTCAGAACCTATGGTAGCTTTGAGGTACAGTAGGCTGAGTAGAACTCAATTATTACTTCAAAAAGTAAGCCAAGTTGGACTTGACCTAGAGTTGCTGATATGCAGTTTTAGAGTTCTCAGGTACGTTAGTCAGTTTTCTATTACTATAACAAAATACTCAGGTATTGTCTCAAGACAACCAACTAGTAAAGAGTAACACCTCATGCCCAAAAAGCAAAAGAGAAAAGAAGGAGACAGTCCAGAACTCCCTTCAACAGCACACTGCAGAGGAAGTTCAAGGTTTCACAATAGACCCCAGCCCCCTGCTCTCAACATTTCCCCCATCTTCCAGTAGCACCACCACCCTGAGCACTGAGCTTTTGACACATGCCTTTCAGGGAAGCATTTAAGATCCTAGTTATTGCCCTGTGTAATATTCTCTGGGGCATGACAGCAGGGGGTTCCTGTCTCCTACTCACAGTGTTTGACCATTCAGGTTCAAGTATTGAAAACTAGTGTTTATGAAATGCTTACAATGAACCAGGTAACGTACAATGACCTCTGAATCCATTGTCCATTTTACTAACAATTTTACTAGTCCTCTCACATAAGTAATTTTCCCATTTCACAGATGAGGAAACTTAGGTTCAACCAGGGCGATCTACCCATACAGCGCCAAGTTACTAGCAAATGGCAAAGCTGGGGGTCACAATGGTATCTTTCAACTGCTAAAGTGAGTTCTCACCCTGGTGCCTACCTGCCTCCCAGACTGGCCATCTCTATGTAGGGCTTCTGGGGACAGGCATGAAAGGATTTGGGTTTCCAAGGGAAGTGCAGCTCAGGTGTAGTTAGGGAACCACCCTAGGGAAACAAGAGAGGTGTTTCTGAAGAACTCCCCTCCTTTATCCTTTCTCTCTACCCACTGTCCACCACCACAGAGATCCTTTCTCCTTTGCCAGAGATAGGGGAGTTTACTGTAGCTGGTTCCAGACTCGTGGCAGCCACCTCATATTGTCACTAATGAATATGACCACCGCACGCAGTCCACTCGGTTCTCCAGCACCTATGTCCCTCGTCTTGTGCCCGTCAAGAGAAATGGTCAGAAGCAAGTCTGAGATTAAATACTAGTGTTAATTTCAAGCTGGGTGTAAATCTATTGACCTGAATCCAGTTTTACATAAATAAGCAAAAGAATGGCATCTCTTCTCCTTTAGTCAATATGAGGACATCCACAGGTGTAAGTTATTAGCAATTACTGTAATTGCTTTGAATGGAGCCTTAAATAGTACCAGGGTCATGGTGAGAAATGTCTATTCTACAGTATTAACATAGCTTACTGGCTTACATGCTTCATTCAGAGCCGGGCTTCCTAAACCAGCCTTGTAATTCTGGGTGCTGAGCTCTTGCTGAATTGCTTTCCCGCTTTAGTAGAAGATAATTTTGAGCCTTTCTGAAGTCACATTGATTTTTATCAGCAGATAGCCCCAGGATAGCATCTCACCTTCAGTGTGGAGGTTTCACTTATTTAATGGGGTTCTGAAAAGTTACAAGAAAGAACAGGCATATACAAGCCATGTCTCCTGGAGCTGAGGCCCTGCATCCCAAGCAACCAAGGTCCTGGGCCAGCCTGTCCAGAACACCCACATTTCTTCAGTAAAACAAAATGGACCACATAAGAAATAACCCAAATGTTGTTTCTGTTAGAAGGAGGGAGGAGCTGTGAAGTCAGGACCCAAGTAGTCTTAGGACAAGGGAGAAAGGGAACCTGAATCAGTGTTCAGAGCAGCTGTTCATGATCAACTTGAACATTTAAGGTTGCCATATGGAATTAGGAACTGACTTAAGTATCTTTCGGGCTACAGCCTTTGTCTCCTGCCTTACTGTTTCCCGTTTCCTCCCTCTCACTGCCACTTTGACTGCCCATGATCCTGAGACATGGGAAGGATTCCAGTCGATTTAAACAGCTTCACAGGGAGGAGTCAGATCCCAGCATCAGCTATCCCAAAAATAATCAGAACTTTCTCACTGCCTGTCATCCCTTCTAGCACAGCCCTGGATGGATGGTAAAAGCATCCTGGAGCTTCACGTTTCTCATTATCTTTGTTACCTTGTTCTTAGTGAGTACCAGGCTTGGGAAAGAGAGAGGGGGAAGGCTTGTCCTTGGAGATAAGACCGTGTCAAGCACACAGCCCTTTTCTGTATTGGATTCATTTTCCAAATCCCATTCCAACCATTTCACCTTTTGTCAGAAAACCTGGATGATCCACATGCTTCACCTGCTTTCCCATGTAACGGCTCATTCCCATGCTTCGACCTGGCATAACTGAAACTCTGAGGCTTTGTCCACAGCTCCTTGGATTGCAAGCCGAGCCTTTATCTCAAGCATGACTCTCCAACAGGGAGTAGAGCTAGAAAGATGCAAGAGGGAAGCCAGCCGGGGACTCTTAATACTCTGAAGGGTCAAACTAGATTTAGGGACAAAATGTTCCAGAGCTTGGGATTTATTCTGGATTGTTCATGAACCAAGCAAAGGCATGAAATCATTTTCACTTGGGATTGTTTTTATCCATTCAACAAATATGCTTTAAGTAATGCATTAAGTATAACTCAACAAATGCCTCATGGAACTGCTAAGTTAGTGAGGGAGCCAGCTGGCAGAAAAGACCACATAACCGCATCAGCTCCACCTCCAGCGAGCACATAAACAAAGTGACAGGTAACCCTTTTTATTTTGCTCAGTGCCCAGGTGGCTTATGTGCCTCTAGATTTTGGGGTGAGTGATATTTAGCAGAGCTTTGGGACCATGGCTGAGTTAAAAAGACCACATAGGCAGAAGAACTGTTGTTTGGCTTCAGCTTTGTTTTGCAGGAAAGGTGAAAAGGACCTGGAAACAAGATTGAATCGCTTATATCCTCGCTCTCCCTTTTTCCTGATGCTGATGGAAATGCACCCAAGCTCTAATTGAAAATACAAATTTATTTTTAAAAAGTTTAGAAAATTTAAAAACACTTTAGAAGCACAGTTCCCATTTTCTCAATTTTTGCTAATTATGCCTAAATAGATCTCACTTCTGAAGTGTTCTGCCTCTGAACCTAGGCTATCAGTCCACAGACTCAGTGGCAGAAGATGGGCCTGGATCAGCAATTAATCACAAACCAGGCCAACACACACACACACCTTGTGGCAGAACGATTCTGTAAATGTCCCCAACCCCCACTTCCCACCACCTCCTCGGTGCTCACAAGGTTTCATCTTCTAATTGCAAAAGCTTTCTGGCATGGGCATGTCTTTGTGAAGAAGAGAGGACTCAATTTGGAGCATCTCTCCAAAGAAGACACGGGAACAAGGACACTTCTCCAATTAATCAGAAGATGCCTGGCTCGGGCCAAAGGATCGATTTACATAAAGCTACTTCTCAAGATGAATTCTCCTCCCCTGCCTCCCCCTTGTCCAGCCAGCATTAGATATGCTACTGGATTTCAGATTGACAGTGTCAGCTACGACAATCAAATTAGGGAGGAAAGCCTCCTCCGATGGCTGCCCAGAGAGAGGCAACGAGGGAAAGCCGGTGGAAAATGTTATATCCAACTCAGCGGAGGATAGGTTGCATAGAAGTCTCCCTTTCCCCAACTCTGTGGGACAGACATCACTTCAAACCAAGAGAAAACACAAAAAGCCAGTTGCCTTTTTGGTTTTGTTTTGTTTTGTTTTTGAAACAGGTGAACTCCTGCCCCCAAGCAAGTTTGATAAACTAAAAGATCCCATCAAGCTTAAAACTGAGCATGGCACTATCTCAGGTACATAAGTAGAACCTCACAATCAGATTTTCAGCGTCTGGTTTCTGCACATCCAAACTACAGTGGTGCCCTGACAGGTGCATAGTGATGGTGCATACGCATAGACTCTGATGGGTTCACGGTGATGTACGTGGACATGAACTCTGGCAGGTACACAGTGATGTGCACACACAGGACTCTGGCAGGTACACAGTGATGTACTGGTGCGTGGACTCTGGGGCCTGATGCTGCTACTGGAATCCTGCTGATTGCTTCCTGGCCCTCTTGGTGACGCAGGGATAGGCTGGACTAGAACAGAAGGCATAATTGGGTTACTAACGAAGCTCCCCAGTTTCATCTAATGCAGCTGCCTTGTCGCTAAATTGTGATAATCCCGGGGATTAGTGAGCTGTGGAGAAGCTCAGCCTCTGTGCCCTTTGCTGGAGATGATCAGTCAATTACAATGCTGTTTCATGAACAAAAGGAGCATTAGTTGGAAATGCACATGGGATAATTAATTAAAGGAAGTTTCTGTTTGGACTGAAAATCTTGGTTAACCCTGCCAGCCTTGGAAGAGTGGTAGTTTGAAATGACTGGTAAACTCTGTGGTTATAAAATGGGTTTCTGCTCAGAGAAAAAGGGACGTCTGAATGACCTGAAAATTTCAAACCAAGGTCTGCTTTGTACTCAGGGGTTTTAACTCTGCCTGGCTGGCTGTCCTTCACCGTTGCTCACATCATACCCACACTCCCAAGCAGTCCCATACTGAGCTTTTTCAGATTGGATTCAGAACTGAAAAAAATTCTCCCCTTAGCAATGAGAGACCGTAAAGCAATAGCATCCAGCTCATAGTCTTCATCCGCACACAGCGCTCCCATGAGAGTAGACACCAGCCATGCTTGGCTGTTGGCCCCTTAGACTATCTCCACGTCTAATTTGGGATGTGTGCAAAATACACATCAAGTTTCAAAGACTTGGTGTAGATAAGCATGGAAAGCATCTCGATATATTTTTATATTGGTTACATGTCAAAATGGTAATATTTTAGATACATAATCACTTAAATAAGGCACTTTGTAAAACTAATTTCAACTATTTCTTTTTTTCCATTTTTAATGTGACTAATGGAAATTTGTAAACTGCACCTGTGGCTTGTGTTGTTTTTCTGTGGGACAGTACCATTCTAGAATTAGCAGGTCACCCTGGCCGGGTGAAAGCCTATCATCTGACTAGTCACAAAAGCCTAAGCTAACAGGTCAAATTCTACCCAAGGCTGAAATGTCCTTTGGGCTAGATGAGGAGTTACTTAGTTTTTGACTTTTAGGAAATTAATTTAGGTCCTCCATTCCCTAAGATCACCCTCACTTTTCCTTACTATCCACACCAAGCCCAATTAATACATTAACTGTCTCAGCATACCCCCCATCCAAAGCATTTTAAGTTTGTGATCTTTAGAGTGTCTGCCCATAAAGGACACAAAGTGTGCCTATGTTGGACAATGAGTCATCTCATAGCAAAGCAGTCACCCTCATTCCATGCACACCTTCTGTATTCACTGTGGCCTAACCAGCTTTTCCCTGATTCCCTTGCTTGGGAAGCTAGCTGGGAAACTGAGTTGTAGCTCCAGTTGATCCCCAGCCCTGCTTCCTGGATACTGACTGCAGCTCTACATCTGAGCCTTGCTGCTCCACCCTGCCATCACCCCACCACTCTGATTTCTCTCCTTAGACGGCCCTTCTGGGAAACTATAAGAAATCACTTGTCTGAAAGGACCAAGAATGTCCTAACCCAACAGCCAGCGTGTCCCCTGCAGTTCTGAATGAGTCCAGAGCCAAAGAGTTTGGTGTCCTTCTGCTGTCCCTCTGGTGTTAAGAGAAGGGAGTAACCCCCCACTGTCTCCTGCCCTTCTAGCCCAGCCTCCTCAGTGGGCCATTGGGTGGCTTATCAAAGTACATGTCACTTTCTCCACTTCAGAACCTCTTGCCACTCTGTTTTATATTATGCATTACCAGAAGCCTCCTCAAAGACCCAAGAAGCCTTTGCATCTCATGTCTAAGACTTTCCCTAAAGTTACACCTAAATATCTAAGGCAGTAGGGTACTATGTGTGTTAGCTTCCTCCTAATCAAATGCAAATAGTAATGTTCATTTTTCTACCACATTAGGGTTTAGAAAACACCAGTTGTCTATTCTTTGTGATGCCTAGCCTAATTTCTAAGTACAAGTTGAAATTCAAAGAATTGCATGGTTCCCATTAAAGGCACACACCCTGTTAAACAACAGAAGCGGGGTGTGAACTTAGCACCTAAACAAGCACACTAAACATTCTATATGTGATTCTCAAACTTATTCTCAAACTTGTTCAAAATTTAGATTTACAGCCATGAGAGATCTGATTCAATAGATCTGGGATATATCCCAAGAATCCACATTAATTTTTAATATAAGAAATGCACACATATTTAGGGGCTAGAAAGATGGCTCAATGGGTAAGAGCACTTGCCAAGCAAAGGTGAGGACCTGAGTTCAATCCCTGGCAACCTTGTAAAAAGCAGGACATGGCCACACATGTAACCTCTGTGCTGAAAGGGCCAGAGATGGGAGAATCAGTGGTTTTATTGGTGACCAGTCTCCAGGCTCAGTAAGAGACTGTCTCAAGGGAGTGAAATAAAAGGGAGATTGGAGGAAGGTACCCAGTACCCAGTGTTCTCCTCTCAGCTCTGCATGCATGTGCACGCGCACAGGCATACACTATACTATATACCACACCACACCACACACACACACACACACACACACACACACACACACACACATTCCAAGTATAGACAGGTATTTTTTCTGATCAGTCAGCTTCCATAAAGTATCAACTCACATCCAACCTTGTTTTATCTACCCTCTACCAAGTCCCCTTCTTCTAGATTATTTTGAAGCAAAACCTCCACAGAATCATTGGATCCTTAATTATCTCTGTATGTCTCTTACAACTATAAAGGCAGCCAAGCATGGTGGCTCACACTTTTAGTCCCAGCACTCTGGAGGCTTAGATAGGAGTTTGAGGCCAGCTTGGGGCTACAGAGTGAGTTCCAGGTCAGCCTGGATTAGAGTGCGACCCAGGCTCAAAAAAAAGTAAAGGCGTAAGTGAATAGAAACATTCAAAAACACCATTCTCATACCTAATTTTAAAGGAATTGACAGTAATCTATACATTTTTGAAGCTCCATCTTTGAATCTGGATCTGATGGCCCATGAAATCTTCAGTGAGAATGATGCCTTGCTCGCTGCTGATCACATCTTCACCCCACTTGCCGTTTTCCAACTGTCCATCCGCTTTGAAAGACAGCTCCATAGTGTTTGATGAAGGCAGCCCAGGTTCTTACAAGTCCTGGGGATGGAGACTAACATCGTTCCCTTTCACTCATCAAGATCTCAAAAAGATGTCGGGACTTGAGCAAAACAAAGCCATAAACACAGCGTGCATTTAGATGCAGCCGTTCTTCGTATGGAAAGGAAGAAGCATGGGAAATGTCATTGTCGCTTTTGGAGGTGTCTGGGTGCTATTGGATAGCTGTAAGTGTCAGGAGCTAACAGAGTGTGAGCTCCTGGACCAATGCTCAGTTCTGTCTTTTTCTGTGTTCTGTGTTCTAACGAAGTATAACACATAGTAAATGCTCAATTCATCTTTTGTGAGGGAAACAGAATGTGAACTGACATCCGGGCCACCATTGTTGAACATCTGAATGATAGAAGAAGTCTCTGATGAGCTTGTCAAGAAAAGCAGAACGGAAGCAGCTTTATTAGTTACACTTTTCATTAACATTTTAACATCAAAGGAATAAGTAACATATACTCCTGTGATATAACAGAGGCAGAAACACAACAGGAGTGGTAAAAAATAATTGTGGGGGAGGGGTTGGGTTGTTGGTTGTTTGTTGGTTGGTTTGGTCCTCCATCAATAGTTTGATTGTCTGTGTCCCCCAAATAGGTGGCAGTTCTTTCAGGAAATGATTCCGTTAGGCCATTGTCAACTCTCTAGGACAAAAGATACCATTGACTAGACAACCAATTGAGGGGAACAAGGGCTTTCAGCTGGGACATCTGCTTGGGGCTCATTTGATTTTGACTGTGACCCAACTGCAAACACGTAATCTTGCTTATTAAGATGAATTGCCTACAGAAGACATTTACCTATTAAGATAAATCTTCCCCGAAGTCCACATTGTAAAATCCCCAGAGAACAATTTTGCTACAAATCTGCCCCTCCTGCTTTAGAGCATAAAGTAAACAAAATAGTGTTCCCCCTTTAATTCTCAGAGCAGAGTGCTGGGTATACCATTAGGAGTTGGGGGGGCTCAGAAAGTGGGGCACAAGAACGTAATCTTTGTATAAGGGGTAGTATTGGGAGGATAAGAAATGCCAGATCGTGAATTATTTGTCACAAATCTTTAAACCCCTCAATGAGCTTTGATTGATTTCCGGTGTATCGATGGGCATATTTCCTTCTACTAAGCAGAAAATATGAAGGTAATTTTAACATATATTCAGGCCAATGAAATTCAGAATGGCAGTCCACTGCACTGATTCCAAATCCAATAATGGCTCCGAATATAAATGTTTTCTATATTGTATTATGCCTTATCTTAGTTTGGTTAACCAGACTTAATGGATTTTAAAAAATGCTACTAAACCTAATCCACCTTTGAATAGTCTCAAATGCTGTTTCCATTTTCTTTGGAAAATTAGCTTCCTGCGTGGCCTTATGTTCCCTGTTTGGGATATCCCATCTTTTGAGAGTAATGTTTGAATCTGCTATGAGTTTCTTGATTCAAAGCTGTCCTTGAAACTTTCGTCAGGGGGTTGGATCTCTCTGGATTCACTCTACCAGTACCTGCGTCCATCCCCAGCAGCTTTGGGCTTCACTGCTAAATCTCTTAGCTGGGAATCTCTTAACAAGCTGTCCTGGTTGCTGGCCTCGATCACCCTGCCTGTGAGTCTGCACTATCTTGGGTGGTCTGTAGCCCAGTATTGTTTGGAACAGACTACAGAGGCCATGGATTGATCGGAGCGCCCTAGGGTTTTAAACTAAGGCTGCAACTTTACCCAGTTGTCCTTCATTCCCTTGTGTGTGCCAATTCCCTCCCTCCCTGGTCTCTCTGTACTGGAGGACTTTATCAATCCATCACTTGTACTCGGAGTCCTTGCTTCTCAGATATTCAACATAAGACCTTTTTCTGCATCATTCTCCTTTGTTGCTTCTACAATGAACTAATAATAATGATGAAATGTGGATATTCCTTTGTAGATGACCAATGAAGGAAACATTAATCCCTTCCTGAGATTTATGAAAGAGAGCTAACAACATTGTTGCACATTGATTTGCGCAGTTTCAAGTATGCATCCGGCGCTGATGAGAGACATTTACAACAGTAGATATCCAAGGCTAAGTGGGGAAGAAACTCCAAGAACTAAACACACCAGTCATTGACCGTGTCCACTACTCCAGATGAGCAAGCTGCTTTCCATGTGTCCACAATTTGCTCTCACAATTGGTGAAGCTGGTCAACACAACAGCCTCATTTAAAAATTGAGGGAACAGAAGCACAGAGTATTTAAGCAACTTGAATAGAGCTCCAAGTCACACTACCTACTCCAGAAACAAGAATGCACCCAGTTTCTTTAAGTTTCCAACCCCATTTTCTAAGTTGACAATAATTTGTGACCCATAGCTGGGAGAATATCCCCTGTCTCTCTCTCTCTCTCTCTCTCTCTCACACACACACACACACACACACACACACACACACACACACCATCAAGACAGCATGACTGTAACCAAGAGGAGTGCAATATGTCACCAAGGCAGAGGAGAGCACTTGCCTACTCTAGGCCCTGCAGGAAGGACTGTCACTCACTCTTGCCCTGAGAACAAAGCCAGCCTGATATTGCCAGGAGAGCCCAGAAAGCATTTGCAAAGCTCCACTGAACTAGACAACCTTTCAATCCATTTATCAAAGTGTCTGCAGTTCCTGTTTCAAGGTAGATGAAGCAATAATAAATTTGCGAAGAAAGTTAATCTGTGTCCAAAGCATTTTAGTAAATTAAAAAGGTTGGGGGGGGGGCTGGCTGGAAGGGGGATCTATCGGTTCTTGCCAACTCCTATTTGACTTACTGTCTCCTTAATAAGTCCTCTTTGGTCCTGTGTTTTGGAATGGAATAATCAGTCGGTTAATCATTTTCCGGAAGCTACAAAATGCACTTTAGCTAATGTAGCCCTTTTCTTTCAGAATCCTAATTATTTAAAAAGGCACCCTGAGTCATAGCCCACTTCCCAACCAAGAAAGCTTTTCCATCCAACTCCTTTTTTCCTGGTGGGGGGGGGGGAGAATTCACCTTGCATTCTAGAATTCTTCTCCAACCTGTACCTTCTAATGTTGAAATAAGAAAAGGCCCTTCTAGTCACTTCTAAGCATTTCTACCAGCTGCTTCCTTGTGAAGGGTGAGACACTAAAAACCCGAACAAGCAATTGGCCGGAACTAGGCTCTTAGACATTATGGATAGATTTTGTTATTTTTATTTAAGTGTCAGTTGAAAATGGTGGCTCTTGTCTCTCTCAAGGATCGGACTTAACAATAGCTCCATGCTCAGACATCACGCTGAGATAAACACACTATTAGGAAACCTCACAAAGGCCCTTCAATAATTGTGAAGGGATGGTTACCGAAAATGAAGCACCCAGCCCTGAGCCCTCCTCCACGCCCCATCAGTAACACCATTAAGGCTGTCAGTTTGTCAGCCCACTGGAGGTATTTATGAAATCAATATACAATCCTGCAATAGATGCATGACACTGGTATTGTTAGCCAGAGAAGAGAGGCTCAATGAAAAATAAAATTAATAAAATTTACAAGCAGATTGTCATGGGGAGCAGATAAATTCCTTACAATCTACTGTTTTACTCAATTGGGACACGGGGCATATGATGGCAAGGAGACAGAAAATTGTCCTTTACCCTGGGCTCCCCAAGAGTAGAATCAGGGCTCAAAGCATATGGTGACCAGAAACGGAAGCGGCTGCCCCACCCAAGTGCAGAAATTGGCCTCAGTGGTGCTTATGTGGGATATCTTCCCTCAATACACCAGACTTTTCTGCTTAAGTTTTGCAAGCCACAACTTCTGTGCAATTGCTATGCTTTCCAGTGTATTTCAGGATGCTTTCCACTCAAAATGAATTAATGCATTACTGGCATAGGTGCCCTTCCAACTTCCACCCATGGTCAAAGCTGTCCATTCTAAACCTCCTCCTATTTCATTGTTTCCCTTGCCCCTGATTTTTCTCATCAGCCATTTATCAGACACATGGATGTCTCCCAGGGCAGCCAAGATAACAGCCAAGCCCAAGAGGCTTGGTGGCCTGGAGACACCGGCCTTAACTGAAAAGACTGGCCCATTGTGACTGCCTGAGCCACTGCTGTCGCCCAGATGCCTGGTGAAAATTGCATTAGTCGAATGACAGGACCTGGGCCCCTTCTCTGGAGGCTGATGGAGAGCAGCCGAGTGGCCTGGGTGACACTCCCTGACCTCTGCTGTCATCATGGGCTTTGTTCAACAACCTGACTCCAGGCTGGAGCCCTGCTCATTGAATCAGGTCTGGCCAGGGGAGCCTGCCACAGGGCTCATCGCACATTGAAATTTATTTCTATCAATCCAGACAGCAGAGACGATTTGCGACAGGCAGTAGCCCCCAAAGTGTCTAGTACTGACAGCTGCACCCTACTCTAGCTGTGAGCCTTGGTTGGAGCCTAAAAGTAGTTCTGTACAGTCCACATGCGTCGTCAGCTTTAGAAACTGCCCAGAGCACATGCGGCAGCGTAAGTGCAGAGAAGAATGGATGTCTCTCTTCTGTCTTCTGCTTTCCCCTTCTCCCCCCCACTTTGCAAAGTGTCCTTTAGACTGCCAGGGTTCCAGGGGAGTGTGGCTGTCTGCTCTTTTTCCCATACCTAGGAGTCATCAGCAGTATTTGACAAGCTACCCTCAAAAATCACTGTGTCTGTGGTGGTTTGATTCAGGTGTCCCTCCCCCCATAAGCTTGTGTGGTCTGAATGCTTGACTCCCAGCTGATGTCAGTTTGGAATTGGAACCTTGTGGGTGGTGTGTTGTTGGGGTGGGCTTACAGGGGTTCTAGCCAGCTTCCCCTTGCAAGTGTTTGGCACACTCTCCTGCCACTGTTGTCCACATGATGTTGGCCAAGAGGTGATGTCCACCCTCTGCTCATGCCGTCATTTTCCCAGCCATCACGGAGCTTCCCCTTGAGTCTGTAAACAAAAATAAAACCATTCCTCTACAAGCTGCTTTTGGTCAGGTTCTTTGTGCAGCAACAAGAAAGCTGACTACAACTGCCTTCATCACTTAAATCTATCTCTAGGGCAACTCATGAAAGATATGTTTACCCCGCTACCAGCAAGTTCTTCTTATAGAACTTTGTGTGTGTCAAGGAAATCGCTGAATAGTTATTGAAAAGAGGATGGCGACAAAATTTAGCGTTTCTTTACATGGCAAAGATAGATCAGTGACCACCTAATCCCTTGGAATCACACAGTGACCCATACAATCGGATGATATGCATCCATCAAAAACGTTGGCATGCCAGGCATGGTGTCATGTGCCTTTAATCCCAGCACTTGGGAGGCAGAAATAGGAGGATTGTCATGAGTTTGAGGCTACCCTGAGACTACATAGTGAATTCCAGGTCAGCCTGGGCTACATCAAGACCCTACCTTGAAAAAAACAACAATAAAAAAGTTGGCATTTATGTGCCAACATAAACAAATGTATTGTTTAAAATGTTTTGTATAAACAAAACAACAAATGTGGATGGGCATTCTCAATAGAGTATGTGACAAATAGTTAATAATAGACCATGTATTAGGAGTCATAATGATGAAATTTATATGATTACTCTTGTTAACAGGGATTATGGCTAAATTATATCTAATTAATTTTTAACATTCATACTTGAGTGTTTTTCCATATATTTCCATGTATTTTGTGACTATATACCCCTTTCATACGTGAACAAAGTATATAGAGCTGACCACCCAGCAGCCCCATTTCTGCAAACTGGTCCCCTTCCACAATATCCTCTTTGAAGATGCTTCTGAAATGTGTGTGCAAACCTAGCCTTGCTTGGAGTGTTTTGCAGGGCTGCCCCACACACCTGGGGACCTGATGGGTCTTTATGGATTGATTACTCACTGAGGTCCAAGTAGGCTGGAGGTCTGAATGAAAACAATTGCACATGTTTGGTCTAGCAAAAAGTCCAACTGGAAAACAAAACAAGCCTTCTTAGAAAAAAGGAAATTGAAGCTTTGGGCTGCTTAAATCCCTGGACAGGAACCTTTTCCCTCCTCAAAGCAACATGCTGGCAATGCTTCATGCTAAATAAGATGCTGGTGGAACCCCTATTTTGGATGACTTTGTGGAAATGCAATTTGAATTTCATCATGCTCATCGTGAAGAGATCCAGGAGGTCTCTGGGGGTCTCTGGGACTCCAGAATAAACTACAGCAGCCATCTCTATCAGAAAAACCCAATGGCCAGCCTCCATTGCAATCCCAGATGACAAAGGCTGCCTATCGAGCTAGAGGTGTTGACCCTGAGTGGGGGAGGGATGGCTTGGAGGGGGGCCAAAGGGTATTCTCTGGGAGGTGCCAAAACAGAATCTGCTGCAGTGTTTGCAACAAATAACCCAGAGTCTTGGCTCTGGGCCTGGAGGTGCAAGACCACCCACAGCGCCTGCCCTGGAGACAAGCTGCTTCCAGCCTGGGTAACCACTTGTGCATGGTCTTCACTGGCAGAGCAGAACAGTGTGAGTGCTTGTAGCAGCCAGAGGCCTGAGACAAAACAGTCCCCCAGACACTTGTGACTGGCAGCAGAGGCAGCCTTCAAGGTTTTTGTTATAGTAATGAGATGCACAGAAGGTGGCCTCGGTGGTCTTTAACTGGTTTGCCTCTTTCTCTTCTTGTTTAGAGATCTGAGCGAGAACCAGATCCAGGGCATCCCGAGGAAGGCATTCCGAGGCATCGCTGATGTGAAGAACCTGTAAGTGACATTTTTGCTGCAGATAGAGCTCATTGGAGCTCTGACCAGGGTGGGAGTAAAGGATGGGGCAGGAGGTGGTCCAGTTGTATTGGAAGATGGAGGGCTTCACAGAAGCCTGTGCTTTCTGGGTCGGAACCTGGCCTCATTGAAGCTTCATGGTCATGGTGCCAGTCAGCTTCTCCCAATATCCTCTGTAACATGGAGTGATTGCCTGGTGTGGGTGTCCGTCGTATGCAACTAAGAAAAATGTTGGGGGGGAGCAGGGCCTCATTATAGCAAGCATTCAATAAATTGGAGCCTTCATGATGGTGCTAATGACCTCATTGATACAAAAGGGCAGCATTGGGACTTGGATCCCAGGGTCTTGGGGTGATGCAACCAAGTCCATTTCCACTATGCTGGACTTTTGTTCGTTTGCTTTTTACTTTTTATTTATTTATTTTTTGTGTGTAAATCACAATTGATTGACAGGGAGTGCCAACAATCACAGGTAGCTCCGCATACCCATGGTCATCATATCTGATAGCAGCATCATGAAGTTGGCCTCGGTGCAGTTCATGGACCTTACTCTTCAGTTTCCTGCGCATGCGCACTTGTTGCGAGTGCTGGCAACTCTGTGCAGCTTTTCCCCAGGGATATTCCTGCAATGTCACCATGGTCAAAAGGCAGAGCTGTCCCAGCCATCACTTTGATCCTCTCCTACATGTCCTCCACAGCTCCTAGGTCCCTTCATTCACCCATGCAGCCCTGGCATGCTGAACCCTGGCTCCAGAGCAGGTTTTAAGATACAGACACAGAATGCCATCGGGTTGGACTGAGCAAACACGTCCAGCGGCCTCGTCTGTGGAATCAGATTCCATTTTGAAAAACCCTGGAGACAAAAACTCTACTTTAACTGTCACTTTTTCCTATAACAAATGGGGGAGGGGTTAATTTATTGCCATACCCAGAAACGCTGGTGAAGGTACCCTGCCCCTTCCCAGGTGGCCAAAGCCTCAGTGTGAAGCTTTTGGTGTTTAAAATGCAAAGCACACAGTGTGGGCAGAGGCATATTAGGAAGTGGAAGGGACAGGAAGGCAGAGATGACTTTACTGGTCCTGGGGGCCTAGGCTTCTGCCTGCTCCTTCCTCTGAGATGGAGAAAATGGGGCAGAGCAGGTTCAGCCCCAGAGCTTATGAGGTAGAGGAGAATGGGGAGATTGCTCAGTGGTTAAGGGTACTTGCTTACAAAGCCTTACCACCCGAGTTCAATTATCCAAATAGGTGTAGGCTTCGCATGAGATAAAACTTCTGGGCTAGAGATGTAGCTCAGTGGTGGAGCACAGACACAAAGCCCTGTTTCTCACCCAGAGATGGCACTTAGACATTTTTAGGGTGCCTTTCTATCATTTTGTTCCATGGATTCTAGAAATTCATGACTGAGCACACTAACCCAAACCAAGAGATGGTGTATAATATCCCAGAATGTCAAGACCACAGCAAGCAGGCCCAGAGAGGGACAATGACTGCCTCAAGGTCAACCAGTTTCCTGATGATTGAGCCCCAAATGATGTCTTTCCATATATAAAGTGATCCATGGGATTTCAGGATGCTAATTTTAAATGATCCATTTAACAAACATGCTGTAGTGATGGATGAACAGAGCTATGTAACTACTGACTGCATTCATTATTCTCCAGAGACTAATTTAAATCCCACCATGTTCATCAATAGTTAATGGGGATTTGGGGCTCCAGTTTACCCCCTTGGAATATCTCTAACCATGCAAAGGCCTCAGGAATACAAGTTTCAAGTTTTCTAAATCACTCCAGCAAATACCGTGAGGCCTTCCAGAGAGGGAATGCAAAATAGGTCCCTTATCTGAAATGCTGGGGAATTTGTGGATTTTTGAATATTTATATATACATGAGATATTTTGGAAACAGAACCCAAAAGCTAAACATGAAATTTATGGTATATATCTCACATAATAGCTTGGATGTAATTTATATACAATGGGTTTTCCTTTTTTTTTTTTTTTTTTTGTACTTTGTACAGGAAACAGTTTTCTGGTGTTGAATTTTCACTTGTGTCTTAACAATGCTTAGGAAGTTTTGGATTTTTACATTAGAGATGCTCAACCTGGATGTATTGCTCAGGAACCTGAACTCAGGACTTCTTGTCTCTCTATCTCTTTCTCTAATCTCCCTGTGGTCCTAGAGGAGAAAGCAGAGAGGGGAATTGTCTCCCTGTCTAAAGCAAGAGTTAACAGAATAAAGCAAAGAAAGCTAGGAAAACCAAAGGAAGACAAGGTACTTTACTCTCCTGACCTGTTCAGGTAGCAGCCTATGCATGGAGCCCCAGGACTGTAATTCCTGTTCTCCAGTGGTTTACAGTGTGACTGGGAATGAGAAACACGTGCATACAAGTGGAAGTTCAATAAAACACTGATCTACATGAAAACTTGCAAATGAGCAGCTGTGCATAGTGAGGGTCTGTCAGAGAAGGAAAAGAGCTTTAGGCAACACAGCCTGGAGGTTAGGAGTGTGGGTTTGGCTGAGTGATAGAATTATGTATGAATTCCATCTGTTTTGGTACCAAGCCTGTGACCTTTGGTAAATGCCTTGACACTTCTGAGTGCAGGTTTCTGCCACTATGACATGATGATAAGAACTGGATTTACCTCCTAGGGTTTTTCTGAAGGTTAATAAAATAATACATATGAATAACAGAACTATGCTTGATACATGAAGGTATTTAGAAAGTTCTAGCTTCAGCTACTTCTGTGTTCCTTCAAGGATGTCCCAGTGGCTCAGACTGTATTTAGCTGGACTTGAAGGATCAGAAAGATGCCAGGAAACCAGAGAGTGAACAAGGCAGCCAAGGCATGAATGTATGGAGGCAAAACTTGGTAAGATGCCTTGAGAGGTGTCGTATACAGAGACATCTCGTGGGACTTGTGTTCTGGAACCAGGGACAAGAAGAGATGGAAGAAGCGAAGCCTGGGGGCAGGAGGTGAGGCAGCAGTCCAAGGAAGGGTGAGGACTAGAGCTTAGGAGGGAAGTAAAGAGGAGAAACCAAAGCAAGGACCCATTGGAGGTCACATCAACAGAACTTGGGGATCAGCTAGCTGTTAGAGGCTGGGTGGGGGTAGGGCAGAAGTGTGAGATGGTGATTTCCAAGCTCAATAATACGGATATAGTCATTCGTCCATGCCTCTATTACTTTAAGACTCAGAGAGCCTTTATTAAATTAAGAGAAGGAAAGAGGAGACAAGTACAGAGAGCTGCCATGTGGGAAACAGGAGGAATAGGGAGTCCATATGGGGGATAGGAGAGGGGGTCCCCCATCTCAGCCCAGCAGGGCTGAGATGAAGGGGGGGCTTACCAGAGCAGGGATCTGGAAGTTTAAGAAAGGCTGAGAGCCACAAAGAGTCATTTATTTTTTGAGCTACTGATGAATGCTATTTCTGGGGGTAAAAAGAGCCAAAAAGTAGTGGTATATATGAATCTGTGAGCTCTGTTTTCTAGAAACTTCCACTCTGTAGAGACTGAAAGGTCCGGAGGCGGAGCCAAGCTTGGAAGATTGATTTGGGTTGTTCAGTGACACCCTGTCTTCTGTGGGCTGTATGGACAGAACATCTGGCCTAGCCATGCTACATCTCTGACCTTCCTTGGTTTTACTATGGGGAAGTCAGACCAAACATTCCTGTAATCAGAAGAGCAAATGTGGGTAATTGGAGATACAGGGTTGGAGCTGAGAGAACAATCATAGAGAGTTGGCATCTGGGCAGAGGTGATAACAAAACTGTTCATTTAAATGCTCATCTGGGGGCTGAGGGTGAATCTTAGTGTTAAGTCACAAAGCCTGAGTTCAACTCACAACACCACAAAGGCAGGGGGTGGGTGAGAGGAGAACATCTGTCCATGGATAATGGAAGATGCTTTGCAGAAATGAAAAGGATCTTCCTTCTTGCACTCCTGCCCCAGGAGGGGATGTGGGTTTCTAGCTAACAACCTGAACCCCCAGAGCCTCCTTCTCTCTTCAGTTTGGAGATCTGCTACACAACACGGACCTTGCTCACCCACATGGATACTGTCCACCTCAGGCCTTACAACACTACCTAAGTAACATAAGAATGGAAGATAAATTATCATAATACAGTGTCAGGTTTCAGACTAAATGATATGTGAAATGACACCCGATTGGGCCTATCCATCACACCATATGCCTTACTATAAGGAAAACATCAAAAATTGGCTTTTTTGGAAAGATGATGCCATAGTGTTGAGATAAATTCTCTTTGTCCCAACATGCCCCTTCCAGAAGAGGAAGACTGCCATACCCCCATTTTCCGGATGATAAAATTAACTTTCCATCAGCACGCACAGCTTGGTAACAGCTGGCAGACGAAATTAGGCTGAGGTTTTCCACTCAGCCTACCATTAGCACCATGGCCAGCCATAGCTCTCCCCTCTCCCCAGATTCCTCCCCATGTAGGCATGTCAGCAACAGGAAGAATGTAAAGTAACCAAATTCACTACTGGGCGGGGGCTCCATTCACCCCAGCACAGAGGCAAGCATACACTTTTTACCAGATGCCAGAGAGGGGCACTGGTCTCTGAACACCACAGAAATGGGGAGTCACTAGTATACTTTTCATGCTGAGGGACTTGGCACCTTGCCTCCTTCCCAGGCAACTGGAGGAAGCCCTTAATTGCTTCCGGCTCCACTTGAACAGAGGAAGAAGCATCACTAACCGAGGACGCCACACCAGGCAATTACAGCAAGCTGGATTTATGGGCTGGTCCCATTCTCCGCACCTGTCTCAAAGGACAAGAGGTGTTCTGTTTAAAAAAAAGAATGGAGGTTTCATGAACAAATTGATCTGGTAGAAGGGCCCATGGAAAGACTGGTCTATATGCACAGCCATTCACCACACTGGTATTAAATGCCTACTGTATACAAACACAAACACACAGAGGTAAAGCAAGAGACATCATAATCAGGACAGAGGACAGAAACAAAAGAACTGTAGAAGGAGAGGACAAGCCACTATTCAGCAATGCTTAATAAGAAGACAGACAAAAACCAGTATAAATTGTTTTAAAAAGAAACGTCCCCTGGCCCTGTCTTTCTCAGCAGTGATGTTTTCCTCTGTTTTTCAGTTTCTATTTGCTAGGACTCTGTAGGACATGCATTCCAGAAGGGAAAATCAATAGCCCCTGTCTCTGCCAGCTAGTGGAATTTGGAATTGACGTTTGAAAACAAAGCCGGGCAGGCGGCCTTTGTGTTCTCCTGTTAGACTGGCCCTGCCGCTTCCTGAGATTAACGAGGGCTGTCTCCACCACGCCCCACCCCACAGCAGGGCGAGGACACTGCAGGGATGGACACTGGTCCCCAGCCCTGGTGGCTCATCTGAGTGACAGGTCTTTCTGTCGCTGTGACTGTACTCCTGGTCATCCCTGCTCCCATACACACACAAGGCTGGGTCTCCCAGCTCAGCTCATGAGGCGCATGGTTCCATGTCTTCACACCTTGGCCGCCCCAGGCACCTCCCTGCCTTGAGACCTTTGCACTTGCTTTTCTTATTGCACAGGACGCTGCACACTCAGACCTCCAAACTGTGGCTCTTTCTAGTCCTTCAGGCCTTCGCACATGGAGCTGCCTGTCCAACCCTTCGAAGGCAGCTCCACACCCCATGGTCATCCTCCATCCTGTTACCCGCTTATATTTCTTCAGAGCACTTAGCACCTTCTGAAATTATCTTCTATTTTCATTTTTAACTTGTCTCTGCATGGCCCACATGACCAACCTGTACCCAGAGATACTATCTTCGTCAGTCACAGTGATGCCTGCCATACCCAAAGGTTTCTTGGCAAAGCGAGGTTGGTTAAAACTATTTCAAAGGAATGAATTTATGCCTTCATTCCACAAGTACTTGCTGTTGCCAGAAACCATGTGTGATTTTGACAATGCTTAATATGAAAATAATGTTACAGAAAGGATAAGCCAGTACTCATCATCCCGATACTCGAAGAGTTTATAGATGGCTCGGTGGTTAAAGGCACTTGCTTGCAAAGCCTAACAGTCTGGGTTCAGTTCCCTGGTGCCCATGTAAAGCCAGATGCACAAAGTAGCACATGCATCTGGAGCTCTTTTACAGTGGCAGGAGGCCCTGGCGCACCCATTCCCCATTCTCCCTATCTCGCTGTCTGTTTGCAAATATATTTTAATAAAAAAAAAGAAAGTGGACTAATAAACCAACAATTGTAGGATATGGTCTAGTGCTCTGCTGGAAGTCAGCATGGGGTGTAGAAAAGCCCAGGAGACGAGTCTGATTCTGCCTTCACTCAAGAAGTGACCTCTGTTGGGTTTTGAGGGGTGAGTAGGAGTTTATCCAGGAAAAAGGCATTCCCAGCAGAAGTAATGGCTACATGTGAAGCACCAGCAGCATGTGCAAGGAGACAGCAGTGTAAGGAGTAGTTTATGCTCGTCAGAGATGTGTGGCTGGAGCCCAGGCAGCAAGAGAGAGAGTCAAGTGAGGTGAGTTCAATGAGGCAGGTAGCTGGGGGTAGGGAGGACCTCTAACCCCATGACCCAGAGGGATGAGGGTCCCCAAGGGCTCTCAAAGGAAGGCTGTGATCAGATCACCACTGAAGAGAGCTCCAGCAACAGTGGGGAGGGTAGATTTTCCAGAAGAAAAGAATGAAGACTGGGTGACCAGTGAGGAGATTCGGGCAATGGTTCAAAAGTTAGGAGTCAGGCCTGGAAGGTGGACCTAAGAGGCAGGCTACTGAGGGAGAACTGAGTGTCAGGAACCAGCTTCACAGTCTGAAGCAGAGATGGACTCTGTGCAAGTCGTCACTTGCAGACACCAGTTCTGGCTGGAGAACAGTGTCCGGCTCTCCTTGGGATAGCAGGACTGCATCTTAGAAGGTCTTCTTGTGAAGTTTTAAGGCAGATGCTGATATGGTCTCCCCAGGGTGTGGTCCGCCAGCCTTTCCTGCACTCTTGGCTGAGCATATCGGGTTCGGAATGGCAGCTTCAGGACATTGGACTGCAGTCCAGTTTGCTAAACCGACCCAACTCTATCATCTATGGAAAGAAATATGTCTGCCTGCCTCCCTCTCTCCTCCCTCTCCTTCCTTCCTTCTTCTCGCCCTCCTGCCTCTTCCTTTCCTTCTGTTTCCTTCTTTTGTTCCATGTTTCATTTGCTTCATTCATCCTTCCACAAATCATCATTGTGCCAGTTCTGGAAATTAAAATACAAGGGAAGCTCAGTCTTTGCTCTGGAGAACTTCTGTCTACAGAGGGAGGCAGGGGTACAAAGAGCATGTTGATGGAGGAGCTCCCCTCCAGCGCTTTTCTCTGTCTGTCCTGTGCCTAACAGAGTAAGTGCCCATAAATACCACTTGATTAAATTCCCTGAAATGAGAAAAAAACAGTAAAGAAACAGGTAAATTAGACTCCATCCGTCTGGAAAAGATATGATAGTATTTTCCACAGAAAGAGGGGCTGTGGTAAGTGCCCCAGAAATTCTGCCTAGGATTAGATGTTGCACAGGCGACATAATGACAGTTTCATATACTTTATCAGCCATCCTCTCCTGGGCTTAATATTTCTCCTAACACCCCATTCTGAGTTATAATGGTCTTTCTCCTCTAATGGGCTGCAAGCTATATAAAAGGGAGAGGTCAAGTTTGAGCCTCAAGAACTGGGTCCCTGTCACCTAGTAGGTGCTCAGTAAACAATGTCGAATGAATAGACATATGAATGACTTCCAGAAGAGCCTCCAACATACAGTGAACAGCCAAAGCCCTCACAAAGAGAGCGTGATTGTGTCTGAGGAGCAAAGAATGGAATCGAGGCAGCAAGAATGAGTCCCGAGAAGCCTTTGTGGTTTTCAGGATAATGGAGACCATTATTCTTGATCCAGCATGAAAATTTATTATCTGGGACAAGCTTTCTTTTGTGGGCCATTTTTTAAAAAAAAACTTGTCATAGATATTTAACCCTTCTGAACACAACATCGACAGGAAGCAAGGAGTTTAAAACAAGGGGGAAAGATAGAATCCTGTCCTTCTCATTTAAATATTCTTATTTAATTATCTGTGAGCAGAGAGAGAGAAAGAAAAAGAGGATGGGCATGCCAGGGCCTCCTGCCTCTATAAACAGACTCCAGATGCACGTGCCACTTTGTGTATGTGGCTCTGTGTGAGCACTGAGGAATTGAACCTGGGCCAGTAAGCTTTACAGACAGCACCTTTAACTGCTGAGCCATCTTCCCAGCCCTCAGAACCCCGTCTTTACCTTGGCAATAAGGCTGAATGCCCCTTGGCAATAAGGCTGAATGCCTCTTGGCAATAAGGCTGAATGCCCCTGGTCCCCTTAGAGTTGGACAGAGGGGGCTTAGGAGATCTTTGCCTGGAGATTTTCAGATTGAAGGAGAAATCAAAGGGGCTTGGAAGAGCTGAGAATCACTGTGGATCTCACACTTGGAGACTGTAGTAACTATTGATAATTCTATTCTTTGTCTTGGTGTCGACTGAGCATGCTGATTAAAAATGTGCATTTTGGAGCTAGGCCTAATTTGACTTTGAGCATGCTTTATTAAAAGTATTTTATTATTTTTATTCATAAGCAAGAGAGAGAGAGAATGAGAATTGGCTGGCACACCAGGGTCTCCAGCTGCTACAAATGAACTCCAGATGCAGGCACCACCCTGTGCTTTAATGGGTACTATGGGTTGAACCAGGGTCATTAGACTTTGCAGACAAGCACCTTAACCACTGAGACATCTCTCCAGCCCCTTGAGCAAGTTTAACCATTCTGAACCTTAGTCTCCTAATGTGTAAAATAAAGATTCATGAATGATGCTTTAGAGTTTGCACAAAGCATTCATGGGTATCATCTTATTTAATGGCCATGCAGGCTTACTGGGCCACTGGGGGAAAGCTTGTTCCCTGCAGATAAACTGAAGGAAACAGAGGCCCTGAGACATCCAGACAAGAGAGCTAGTCCTGGCAAGACTAGAAAGGCTCCCAGGATGAGTCTGGGCTCAGTCAGTGTGTTCTGAGTGCTGAGCCAGGAAACACTGAGACGGGCGACAGGAAGCCTTAGAGGATCAGTCAGAAGGCTGGAGGAACATCTCTGCCTCCGGCTGCAGCCAAGACAAGAGACAGGCAGTGATAGCAGCCAGCCGCAGGGCAGGGGGTGAGAACGCCACCAAGATGCCACAAAAGCATGTACTTCTTGTCTTTTTAACAATATAGACTTTATTCTTTCCAGTAGTGTTGGGTTTCCAAAAGAACTGAGCAGAAAGTACAAGGACTCCCCAAATACAACCGCTGTATTCCATCACACACAAACAGCTTCTCTGTCCAGGAGCACCTGGAATTGGTGTGGACCGCCTGTGCTCATTGCTCAGTTGGCATCAGTATGTTTTCAACTAAAGTCCATGGTTAACATTAAGGTTCACACTTGGTGTTTTGTCTTCTTTGGATGTGGATGGATGTGCTATGCCATGAACTGGCACAATGCACCATGGAGGGTGTTCTTGCCTGAAAATCCTAGGGTCCTTCTGTTCATCTCTCCCTCCACTCTATTCCTGAATCTAAAAAATAGGAGCTTTCAAAATGCCCATAATCCCTTTTCACAGCCCTTCATGGTAACTTACATTCATCCAGTTTTTTTTTCCAGACTGTTACAACAAGTCTTAAGAGCAGGGGCCTTAGCTCACTAGTAAAGCACATGCCTCACATGGGTGAAGGCCAGCTTTTCCCACAAGTTTATGTGCAATAGAGTGAATCAGCCAGGACCAGACTCTGTTTGCATTACAAGCATTAAAACCTGTCTTTTGGTGATGGCTTGTGGTCTGAAGAACATGCTGGAGCTGCAATGGTTTTCTCCCTGTTCCTGCTGAGACAGACAGTGACTTCTGAGTACTCAGGGTCTACCCATGTGATCATAAGCAAATGCCACACTTTTTAAAATTAGCCTAAGTTTCTATGTTAATTAGAAATAATAGCCCCTGCCCTTAATGGTGTTATGGAAGGCAGTCATTACTATTCTTTATGTTATATATGCTTTATTTTTTTATATTTTATTTATTCATTTTAAAGCAGAGAGAGAGAGAGAGAGAGAGCACACCAGGGCCACCACCTTGTGGGTCTGGCATATGTGGGTACTGGGAAATTGAACAAGGGGCCTTAGACACTGGAGGCAAGTGCCTTAACCGCTGAGCCATCTCTCCAGTCCTATATGCTTTATGTTTTATCCCGTTTCAGAGAAATAATTTGGCTCAGGTTATCCTAGTTAACAACTGACTCTTCCTTTTGCCAGACAAACATATAGTCACAGAATAAGGTCATGTTCATAGTGCCCTGGTTCCAGGACAACCCTAACTTCTGAAAACATTCCATCACTCCTGGCGTTTGTCTCAGGACAGATGTCATGTCCTAACCATGGCTTATATGTGTCGGAGGAGAAAAGAACTTACTTCCATACCTGTTCTATTGCATAGAAAGTCCTCAAAGAGCCTAGGAGGCCCAATTTCAGTAATTGCTGAATAACAACACCCCCAAAGTATCCACATCCTGATCTCTGAGCTACGTGAATATGTGACCTATGTGGCAAAGAAGACTTTGCAGATGTGATTAAATGAAGGATCTTAGCATGGATAGTTTCCTAGGTTATTGAGGTACAGTGTAATCAGAAGAGTCTTTATATGAGAAAAGACATGTTCCAGAAGCCAAGAGAGAACGAGATGTTGTCTTGTTCTCTCTTGGCCACTCAAGAGGTTGTCCAAGGTGAGAACAACCTGAGTTCCATGTAGTCCAAGCTCTAAGGAAACAGATGCCCCTGAGAGCTCTCAGAAGGAATGTGGTCTTGCCCACACCTTGATGCTAGCCAGATGAACTTGATCTAGGAATTCTGACTTCCAGGATTCTTAAGAAAATTAATTCAAGTCATTTCAAGCCACTGTTTGTCACAGCATCCACAGGAAACTGATACTAATGCTGTCCTCCAGCTGTTACGCAACCTCCAGCATCAGTTTCCTTATCTGTTTAAGGAAACCATTGACGTATGACCAGCAGATTTCAAGTTGGGCTCTGAGAAATCTTTAGTGTGTCTAGAATCCACAAGAACAATCACTTTTCTTTTTTATTAGCATATGTTAATTATACATAATAATGAAATCCAATATGATTATGTGGTTATATAATGTATTTTGCTCAAAGTCACCCCGTAACCCTCTCTTATCCCCTCCTGTCGGGGGTGAAAGCCTTTGGGGGTCCATGGAGGCACACCCTGGTTTAATCTCAGGACGGCACCTGACAGCTTGCCAAAAGGGACTTGGCTTAATAGGTTTCAGGAGGTAGTCCTGATTGGCTATTTGCACATCATGCCCACAGGTTCATAGACCAATAGCTCCCTGATTGGCAAGGAGCTCTATATATTCTGGTTTCATTGGTGGAAGAGAAATCTGAGAGAGCAATAAAGAGAGAACACACATTCTTCCACCCATAAGTGGGGTGTGTGTGTGTGTGTGTGTGTGTGTGTGTGTGTGTGTGTGTGTGTGTGTGTTATCATTTCCCCCGCAGGCAGTGGGCAGTGACACCTCCCCCTCCTGCTGATCCCCATGTTCTTCCCAATCAGACCCAATTCATTGTTATACCTTCTCTTGTCTTCCTCTGTCTCTCTCTGTCTCTCCCTCTCTCCCTCTCTTCCTTACTTCCTTCCTTCTTTCCTTCTCCTCCTTTTTCTTCCTTTTTGATGACAGTGAGTTTTATCATTGCTAGCAGGAGCATGGCTGAGGGTTTCCTGACAGAAGCACAGACACCTTACCACTGAAGAAAATCCTCCTGCACCCCAGTGACCAGCAACTGCCAATAGATTGTGTGACCCTTTGCCCTCACCACTCTGAACCACCTATAAATCCTCAAACTTATTTTTCAATAATGATAAACGTTCAAATTGTCCCAACAAGACATTAGGGTGTCATGTGAGATTCTGCTTAACGAAGGAACTTTATGGGTGGTGACTTGGGAAATCACCAGACCAGAAAAAAAGCCTCTGAGGTGTGTTCACATGGAAAGCCTGATGGTTCTTGAAGCCATCGTCTGAGGACAGCAAGGTTTGGTCACTGAGACTTTTGGCAGAAAGATCAAGAAGCTAACAGCAGGTAAGGGACAGCAGGAGAGAGAATCAGGGTCATGACAGGTCTCTCCTCACCTCTCTGTGCTGTCGCTAGACTCTAGAGTTGAGGCTGGGTCACCCTTGAAGAAAGGGGGAAAGGGACAAGTTGGACATTGCCTGACAGGTGACTTTCTGGACAAGAGGTGAAAGGCTTCAGCCATCCGGGGATGGTTAGGGATCTGCTATCAGCAGAGTTCAGCCAGCTCCTCTGCTCCACCCCTTCCAGCCTTAGTCTGGGGAAAATGGTTGGTTTTGGAAGGTTCTTCACAGCTCAGGGAAAGAAAACTCACTCAGCCAGGGGTCAAAATACTCTTGCTGAGTGAATAAAGGCATGCTGCATACAGGACAGCAATTTTCAGAGCCTGTAATCTGCTGACACTACTCAGGGTACAAGCTGGTTTTTCTGTTTTCTGGTTTTTTTTTTTTTTTTCCTGGGCTGCTTGTGTCAGAAATGACGACCCTTATGCAGGGTAGCTGCCTTGCAGAGTGAGGCACTTATCTGTTGTCGGCAGTGTTCAGCTCTGTATCTGGGTGGTACTGTGTGTTCATGTCCATCCACAGCTAGTATTTGCTATTGTAATATTCGTTTTGAAAGCGCTCTCTATAGCCAGTCCCCAGGCACAGGTGCCTAAACTTCAATTACTTCTAAATTCTGACAATCAATGCTTGTACCAGGGAGGAGCTGGAAGCCGAGTGGCTCGGGTGAGGTGTATAGGGTGTGATTTGTTCCCACAGCAGGCCTAGCAGTTGGCAGCTAATAAGCATTCTGTTGGGAAGGCTCACTCTTCTCACCAGCAAAGCATTTCTAGGGCTTAACCCCAAATACTCATGTCTTCCCCCTTCCCCCCACCCACAGCATCTATGGAGGCTGCCTCAAGAAAGGAGTGTCAATGTCAGAAATAAATGTCATGGTAGGAAGTGAGTTCTTATGAAGCCTTGATGGTCATATTAATTTCTACCTATTATCTCATGACGTGGTCATCACCTGCTTACAAGTGAAAAACTGAGACCCAGAGAAGGGAAGCAATTTGCCCAAGCTCACACAGATGGTAAATTGGGGTTTGATCTCAGAGTTGAAATCTACAATCTGTCACCAAAACCAGTGTGTTACATTGCTTAATGAACACTTAATGAACTCAAGAACTACAAACCAAACCCCAAATCCCACAAGATCCTATATCTTAGTTTTGGGGGTTTCCAAATCAGTAGGTCTAGGGAAAGAGCTCAGAACTAGAGCAACTGCTTTGCACCCAGAAGACCTGGACTTGATACTCAGCACACATGCACCCACACACATGTACACACACACACAGACACAGACACACTCACAAACACAAATAAGTGATTGTTGTTCAAAGATGTGGACTTCCAGTTTTCTCTGGAACCTCAGGTGGGTTAGCACTGGACACCTTGTCCTGCACAGCAATGAGCTACAGCTGACCTGCAGCTTCTTCCTGCTTCCAGTAAGCCTGAGTACATATTCTACCAGCTTCTAGAGAACCTTACTCATGGAGACTCACTGAAAGGAAGAGCTCCCAGTCCACCTCTCTGCTAGCAAGAATCACAGTTTCTGATGGTATTGTTGGAGCTTCCTTTTTGTTCTTGGAAAGTAGGTGCTCCTGGGTCCCTGCTTTTCCTCCCTAAGCCTCTGTCTCCTCAGGGGGGAAAATGAGATTAGTTAGCCCTTACTTGAGCCATATTTTTATGTAAAAGTTGAATGAGAGGACAAGTGGAAAGAACTTAGCACAGAGCTAGATACAAAGAAAGGCTGAATAAATACAAGTGCTCCACACCTTCTTCCATATCCTTCCACCTCCAGTGACTTAATAAAACAAAACAAAACCAAAACACCACCTTACAGTGGGCTTTGCCTTGTAGGGTTGGAGAGGTCAGGTTCAGGTCTGGTTTAGTGGTCGTGGACACTTTGTCCAATGTGAAATGTCCAAGATAAACCCTTCATTCAGTACACTCAAATACCATGTGTTAATAAGTGTAATTGACCTCATCTTAAGTGTGTTTGGGGAATGTGGCCAACTGGAGACACGTGTTCTGTAACCATCATGGCTGCTCCACTCCAATTGATGTGTGTGGACCCAGTATGAACAGTTTGTCCTTTTTCTGAAAGAAGCACAGAAATAAAATTTCTCTATGAATCTCTGATTTTGAGATGCCAGAACCTAATGCAAAATTTTCTATTATTATTAATTTTATTTATTTATTTTGCAGTGCTGAGTGTGGAACCTAGTCAGGATGCTAGGCAAGCACTGCACCAAGTAAGCTCTAATCCCAGGAATCAAATCTTAAATTCTGTGTGTGAGACTATAGACACACTCACCAGACATCATGGGCTTGATCCTCAACACCACAAATAAAAACACAAAAAAATATGCCAGCATGGGCATATGCCTTTAATCCCAGCACTGGGGAGGCAGAGGTAGGAGGATCACCATGAGTTCGAGGCTCCCTGAGACTTCATAGTGAATTCCAGTTTAACCTGGGCTAGAGCAAGACACTACCTTGAAAAACAAACAAAAAAAAAAACAAGAAATAAATCTACACAGGATGCCTGTGAAATCAAATTACCTATGATCAGATTCAGCCGTGGGCCTCTGAGATTCACCGCAAACCTGCCCACGGCAGTGGAAGGGGATGGAAGATTCTAGAGGTTTTCCTGCATTCTCTCAATAGTCTGACCCTCATGGATATATTGGCAAGTCACAATTCTGTAACTCCATAAGCCAGTGAAAATCCACTTGTATTCAAAGGCCTTGAAAGATTGGCTGTGGTGGGTCACAGTCACAATGGCTGTGAAAGGAATAATTTGGAAGCAAATACTCCTGAAACTGATTCTTATGAACCACTACCTATTGTCCTAAGCAGTAATGACTCTGGACTTGAACCCTTTCTACTGAGACCTGAGGCTTTTTTGCTTATGTGTGTGTGTACTTGTATGGTGTGTGTGTTATATGCATGTGTATAAGCTCTTGCAAGGCCCCTGTGCTTGCCTGCAGTGGCCAGAGTGGAATGTAAGGTGTCCTGTTCCATTGCTCTCCTGCCCATTCTTTTTTCCCCACCCATTCCTATTTGAGCTGGAGTCTCTTACTGACCCTGCATGAGCTCCAGCAATTCCTAGGTCTCTGATCCCTTACAAGACTGGGGTCATGAGCATGTGTGATCATGGCAAGCTGTTTAACATTGGTTCTGGAGATTCGAGCTTGGGTATTCTCAGGCCTCCTCAGGCCCTCATGCTTGCACAGGAAACTATGTAACCACTGAGGCGTCTTCCCTGTCTGATGCGTGTTCTTTACAAAGAGTCAGAGTCAAGGACTCGAAAGTCCTATAGACTCTTCCTTTATTCCTCGTCTGCTCTAGAATTTCCCTCCACTTGCTTTTTGTTTTGTTGTTTGTTTGTCCCTTTGGTTATTTTTTAAAATATTTTATTTATTTATTTGAGAAAGAGAGAAAGAAAGAAAGGGAGATGGGGGGGAGAGAGAGAGAGAGAATGGGTGCACCAAGGCCTCTCTAGCCATTGAAAACAAACTCCAGACACATGCACCACCTTGTGCATATGGCTTTACGTGGGTACTGGGGAATCGAACTTGGGTCCTTCTAGTTTGCAGGCCAACACCTTAACCACTAAGCCCTGGTTACTTGTTTTTTGAGACAGAGTCTCATATAGTCCAGGCTGGCCTCAAACTCACTAGGAAGCTGAAGCTGGCCTTGAATTTTTAGTCTTTCTGTCGCCACCTCCCAAGCCTGGGATTACAGATATGCTTGGCTTCCATTTGCTTTTCAGGAAACAAAAACCTCTGAGCTACTGAAAGAAACTTTGTTCAAGGCTCTGGGTCACATGAAGCCCCCAGGTCAGTCCAGAACCCATTATATGACAAGGTCCTCCCTGGCTGGCTGATAACCATCCCGAGGGATGGACATATTAAAGAGCCACAGAATATACAAAGAACAGGTTAACATCGTTTATCTGAGCTGTTGAGACAGAGCTGTTTCAGATTTTTTTATTTTGAAGTATTTGCATATACATAGAATCTTGTGAATAGGACCTAAGTCCAAAGACAGAATCTATTTGTGCTTCAAACACATTTTATACAGAGAGCCTGCTGGTAATATCATACAATATCTCTAGCAATTTTGTGTGTGAAACAGAGTTTCATGGTATGGAATTTTCCACTTTGGTATCACATCAGCATTCAGTGTTCCAGATTTTGGAGCATCTAAAACTAAATTTTCAAGCTAAGGTTATTCAATTTGTATTAATTAGAAAGTATAGTTGTATCATTTCATTACAGATAGTATAGGCTCTCTCTCTCTCTCTCTCTCTCTGCCTTTTGAGACACTGTCTTATTTAATGAAGGCTCTCTATATAGCCAAGGATGACCTTGAACTCCTGATCCTCCTGCCTTCACCTCTCAAATGCTGGGATTATAGGCATGTACCACCATGGCTGCCCAGGTGCAGTATTTCTATCAGGAGATTTGAAAACCACCTTGTCTAGACTCTTCTGTATCTTATTAAAAATGAAGGTTTCTGAGCTCTATGAATGAATGAATGAATGGTTTTTAATTTCTGGTCAAGCACCAAGAATCTGCATTTTCCATCTGTTCCTCTGCTGACTCAACAGTGTCTGAGAACCACGTGGATGCTGAGTGAGAGGTTGGCACTGAAATGCAGAGCAGCCTGGGCTCGAGAACCAGCCTCCCCACTGGTCCTGAGCAAGTTGCTGACTCCTGTAAGCTTGGCTTCTTCATGAGAACTAAGGGTCATGTCTAAAGCAGACAATTCCGGAAAATAGCAGTGATGCACAGTAAGTGTCTCAAAAGGAGATTAGTTCTATGTCACTTAAGTATAACAACCCGATGGGCCAGATTATCCCTCTTAAAGATGAAGAAATTTAGACCCAGAAAGGTTAGGTGGTTTGTCAAAGTTCACTGAGCAGAATGGAAATATTAACCTTCATTAATCTGATTCAAAGTATTAATGATAACTAATGATTCTTGAACCACCGTGTGTTGGAAGAGGGGGGTGTCAATCCAGAATTAAAACAACAGAGAAGCAGGAATCCGAGAGGATTGAAAGGATACTCCATGCATGCTGGCAAGTGTCTATTGAATATGTTGACTCTTTAAAATTTTGATGTATTTATGTGCCAGGAGAGACAGAGGGAAAGAGAGAGAGAGGGCATAACAGGGTTTCTTGCCATTGCAAATGAACTCCAAATTCATGTATCACTTTGTGCATCTGGCTTTATGTGGCTACTGGGGAATTGAACCCAGACTTTCAGGCTTTGCAAGCAAGTACCTCTGACTGCTGAGCCATCTCTCCAGCTGGTTGGTATCTGCTCAGGATTGGGGAAGAGGGAAGAATGGCTGTGGTCCACACTGACTCCTTGTGTCGATTACACAAGCTGACCTATAGTAAAGTGTAATGGCCGAGATTTTCTCCTGTAGGTTCAAGGACGTTTCCTGCACTTAGCCAAAAGAAAACTATTTTCTTTGGAATCTCTCACCCCGTAAGCTGCCTGGTGAACTTCTGTCTCTTAGCATTACCTCATACAAAAGTAGATGTAGGGGTGAAAGAGATCGCTCAGCAGTTAAAGGCGCTTGCTTGCAAAGCCTAAAGGCCTGGATTTGATTCCTCGGTGCTCATGTAAAGCCAGATGTAAAAAGTAGCAGGTGCTTCTGGAGTTTGTTTGCAGTGACAGGAGGCTCTAGCAGTCCCATACACATACTCTCACCCACTCTCTTTCTCATAAATAAAATACTTTGTAAAATACTACTAACAACGTCTTTTGACTCTCTGCACATTCTACCACTATCCCATCCATGGAGCCTACCCCTGCCAACCTCCTTCCCATCGCTACAGCTTTGCCCGTAAAACTAATTCCATAAATGAAACCATTGGTTCTCTTGAGACGCTTGCTTTGTGCACTCACCGTAACATCTTTCAATTTGTCTTATATTGCCGATCAGCAATGTGTTCTTTTTATGGCTAAGTGGTAGTCCATCTTGTGGGTACACTGCAGTGTGACTTATCCACTTTCCTATTGCTGGACATGTGGGTTGTTTCCAGGTTTGGGTTATTGCAAACATGATCACCATGAGTGTGCAATTGTACAAATTCTTGTTTGTCTTTCTCTGGGGTAAATACATAGGAGTGATTTTATTATTTTACTTTATCTGCCTTTTAATATTTCCTCAATAAACATAAATAACCACAATGACAACATATATTAGAGGGAAAGCCTGTGTCATGTCCCACTGTTTTAGAAAACCAGCCCAAGTTGGCAAAGGAAGCCTTAATCAATATATATTGGTCATGGCTGTCTTGATTCCAGACAGTCCATCCAACTTCTTCCCTTGAAACGTAGACATGATTAAAGAGGTTTCTTTCCTTGAGTGCTTGGTAAGAATTCATAGCACACTGAATTGGGCAGGTAGGAGGCAACCTTTCGCCCTGGCAGTAGGACCAACTGATGTAAATCAGATAATCTAGCAATCACTACCAAAATACTCATATGCTACAATCTATCTATTTAGCTTTTATAAACTTACTTTAAAAATAAACTCTTGCAAGCCCTCAAAAGATGTATAGTTGTGTCATTTTTAGAGAAAATGTACCAGGAGTTGCTGAAGTGTCTATCAAGAAGACGTTAAATAAGTGTGTTCATTCATTGTACTGTTATTATGGGAGAGATAAGAGGAGTAAGACCATCTTCACGTCTGACACAAAGCAACACCCAGAGTTCATAAACTAGTCTCAACAAACAGTCTTTTACTACTATGAATTTTGTATCCGTTAATTCAACAGTCACTGGTGGAAATGATTTGGAAAAGAATTGTGTCTGTACTAAACAATGAATCGTTTTTTTTCCTGTTGTTCCCCAAGCAGAACAGCCTAACAACTATTTACATAGTGTTTTCATTGCATTAGGTATTGTTAGCCGTTTGGAGATTACTTAAAGCATATGGGAGGATGTATGGAGGTTTATGCAGACACTGCACCATTTTATTTAAAGGGCCCCAGCATCTGCAGGTTGTTTTTAGTACGAGAGCAGAGTAGTCCAGGAACCCATCCCCACAGATAGCAAAGAATTACTGTACCTAGATTTGTATTCTATGCATATATATATATATATATATATATATATATTGTCTGTATGTGAGTTAAACCATGCATCTCAGCCCAAGGAAAGGGAACAGTCTTGTCTGACTTCCTTGGTACTAATACCATGAATGTCCTCTTCCCAGCCAGAGCTCACAGGCCTCTGAGCTGGCCACACCAGAGCCACCCCTGCCATGGTTGACCTTCTGTAACTGGAAACTGTGGTTACTGTCATTTGCGTAAATGTAGTCACATTGAACCGTGGTACGGCTGCCAGTTTTGAATGAGCAAAATTATTTGTATTCCACAGGCATCCCTGATCATGGCCTTGACCAACCCTGAAATATCTTTCAACAACGAATCACCAGCAGCCAACCCTTTGACCTTTGGAAAATGAATTTGCTTGCCGCTGGGCTGGCCCCAGATCTCTTGCCCAAGTAAAATGTCAATTAGATCATCACTGAATACCTGAACATTAGTGCTCTGTCTACTTAAGGATTTTCAGCTCTCAAATCCATAAACATTTTCTTGCTTCTTTCTTTAAAACAAAAAAAAAGAAAGAAAAGAAAAGACACCACACCCAAGTTCTAAGGATGTTCCTGGTTCCTGAAAAAAGCCAGTGCACAGACTTACTGGCAAAATACATGTTCTGAGACACCAGGCAAATTCGATGGAACAGGCTGTGTGGGATGTGGGTCCTTGGGTTCACGTCTTCCCTTCCAACCCACACTGGTACCAAAGTCAGACAATGGGACAGGTAAGACCCAGCTCTCTCTTAGCTGATCTTCAGAGTCTGTAGACAAGAGAGGCATGAATGGGAGAGGATTATGGCTGAGGAAGGGACTTTCAACCCAAAGCACTAAGACTAAGGAAGACATCACCACATATTAACGTTTCCACTCATAATGATCAGCTTTTCAGGTTTTCTATACTCAAATGTAAAGACATTTCACAAGAGTTGAAACCATTTTCTAAATTTTTCTTGAAACGAAATATGGCTGCCCCTGTTCCTTTTAACTTGTCCTTTACCGTTCACACCTTCTTTTAAATATTAGAAGGGATTCTGTTCACTGTTTGTCAGCCGTAGTTTCCAGCCACGTGACAGAGTGCAAAGCTGAGATGCTCAGCTGCAGTTCTGCTATAGAAATAGTGTCTCTCTGCTCTGTCTCCAGGAAAGGATGGTCTCGTGTAGCTCTATCTCCCACAGGAATTGATGATGTCTCATTCTGCTCACTAATACTCATGGTTGGGGTTCTTCTGTGCTCTGCCCACAAAGACACCAAGACTTCCATGCCAGGGTTTCTTGCTTTGAATGTTGAGGGGCTACCTTATCATGTGCCTTAGAGACTACATCAGACTTCCTTGGACCCTTGTTCTATGTCTCAGGTCATCTTATATGCAGGCTGTCACTGAAATTCTTTTCGGGTCCATGATGAAGTTGCAATTTTGATCGTCTTTAGGTGTTAAGGATGTGGCTCAGTGGTGGAGTACTTTCCTAGCATATGTACTGAGTTGGATCCCCCAGCACTGTGGGGAAAAAATAAATAAATGCAGCCTAGAGGTGTAATTCAGTGGTAGCATATTTGAAGAACATGCATGAAGTCTTAGGTTTGATCCTGAGCACCACAAAGTTAATTAATTAATTAAATTAAAAAGATGGAGCCTGCTGTCAACCAGCACAGCTGAGATGTAGCTGCAGAAGTTCCCATCTGGACGGTTCCTCATCACATATGATAAGAATTCTGGTTAAGCCACCAACCCAAGACCCTTCTCTGGAATCAGTTCCTTAATGCGATTACATCTCCCAAAATGATTTGTTTTCTTTGCCTTGTTATAGCTGAAGCAGGGAGGGGAAGTGTTTTTCTGAGAAGTGGTCTGGCCAGCGTACAGCTCTGCTTTGCAGCCAGCCCACTGACTGTTGAGTTGAATGCTTGGAATTCACCCCTCTCTGCTGAGCCACTGACTCAACAAGCTAGGAAGGATTTTAAGAAATAAACCACATGGTCCAAGTTTCCCATTTTCAAAGTTGGAGATGAAGTTTTCATGGGATCATCTAGACAGTTGGCAGGAGCTACAGCGGGTTCCCAGTGATACTCATCAGGGTGGCCGGGTGACGGCAGAGGGAGGCCCATGCCATTGAAAGAAATGCCTGCCTTGTTGTTATTACTCACTGTCCCCTTAGAAATGAGAGGTCAGGAACACTGTGCAGGGTCTCAGGGGGAGCTCTGGCGACTGAGAAGCAGCAAGAGCTTTTATTGGGGTTTCCATTGGAAAGCAAGGTCAAGACCAGGAAACAGGACTGGCTAGTTTGGATAATTCCAGTGGGGATTGGGGTGTCAGGGCTGGGTCCTATACCTGGCCCATGGCTGATTTAGGGCAGGGGAAATATTGGCTTGTTGTGTGAGAATTAAATGAAGGAGGTGGTTGAGGATATGTGTTTAGGATTGGGTGGTCAGTGTATGAAAGGTGGGCTCACCTTCAGCCGTTTACCACCCCTAGGAATTAATTATCTCAGGAATGGGCAATTTGTAAATCTTCCCAATATAAAATGTCAAACCATCATAAAATACAGAAGATAAAATTAGCATTATTATACCACTAAGGCCTTGGGACTCCTCAAATCCTAACTTTTGAGCACCTGCTTCTTACCACATTGAAGCCCAAATTGGATTGAAAATAATATATCAAGCACCCCTGGATTCCAGTGGCATTTTGGGCTTGATACAGCTGAGTCACTATTTACAGGCTTTTCTCACTGTGCATCGTGTCACTCTTCCCACAAGATTGTGATTTAAACAATCCAGCCCTGACATCTCTTTTGAATACTATCTTCAGATTTAAGTCATTTATCCTCTCTCTGAGCCCCCTTCCCTCTTCCTGTAGAAATGATGGACACACAGCCAATGATCGCTAAGATTGCTTTCAACACTGTTAGTCTATGAGGGCATGGTTACACTAGCCCAGAGAGATGGAATCTTCCTTTCCAGCCCTGAAGCCCACCCTAGAGGAAGGAGAATGACTTGTATTTATCTCTTTCCATCACTATGACAAAATATCTAAGGAATTTCACTTTTATGGAGAGATTGAGTTTGGCTAATAGTTCTGAAAGTTCCAGCCCACCGTCAGCCCCATTGCTTTGGGTCTCTGGTGAGGGCAGCCCTTCGTGACAGGAGTATATGGCAGAGCAAACTGCTTTTCTCCTGAACCAGGAAGCAAGATGGGAGAGATCCGTGTCCCATAATTCTTTATGACAGCACACCCTCAATGACCTAAGGGTCTCCCTCATGGCTCTACCTCCTAAAGTTTCCACCATCTTCCAGGAGTGGCACCCCAAGGAACAAACCTTTGATATGTAGACCTTTGGGGACTGTTCATCTATGCCACAGCACTGTACTGACATAAAGGCAAACAGATGCGTGGAGAGCCAAATGGACAGGGGGGTAGATGGATCTTTCCCAAGAAATCTCATGTTGCAGTCGGAATTTAGGATTAGGAAGTAAATTCAAGGAAGATAACAACTTAGTACAAGAAAATGTGGAAATCCCACTCCCATTTCATCTCCCCTGCCTTTGCCTACGCCCACTCCCAAATATGACCAAAGGTCTTCTCCACACACACACACGCACCCTCTGGCTTCTTGCCTGGAATGTGTGAGATGCATAAAATGACCAGTCTGTCAGATCTTGAGTTGGGCAAATACAGAGACAGACTCTTCAGTCTCACTGAAAAGTAGTTGTCAGAAATCTGCCATTCACTCGGGGTCCCTAAGTGCTCTGTCAAGCTTTAACTTGATTAAAATTGAAAACCACATTGCTTGAAAACCAAACGTGAAATCGAAATCTCTTTACTCAGTGCTCTTACGTTCCGAAGCCCAGGCTTATGGATTATCCTCAGTTAATTTATGCCATCTTTGTGCCATACATTAATTTTGAATATATTTGTTGAAAATTTCCTGTAGCTTGCATTTATGGTTGTCAAAGGGGCTTTTATCTTGAAAAAAATGGTGCTGGTTTTAATTACAATTCTAAATAGCTTCATAACCATCGTGAACCCTGGGTTTACATCATCTTTATGACAGCCGCGCAATTCCCAGTTTATTGATTTTGTCATTTGCTTCATTACAGTTAATGCAAACCCTTTGTACAGAGACAATTCTGGTACTGCTCTCTTCTTGGAGGGGTTAGTATAGAACATCACGACCAAAATAGACCCCATCCCCCCACTTCCACCACAATGCTGACCCAAGGAAAAAAGCAGGATGGGAAATATTTCTGAAGTGGCTATCCATCATAGGCAAAGGAAATGTTAGCTCTGATGACCCACCCCTTTCTCCTGATCGTATGTACGCATTCAGACTTTTCAGTTTTGAAACCTTGGAGATAGCATCCCAGGTGGAGACACCTAAGGCACATCTGCTTTCTGTTTAGAGAGGACCCACAGCAGTGGCCATACCTCACACATTTCACATGTGAGTCCCCAAGTCCTTGCTCCCAGCCTTGCCAGGGGTCTGGAAGCCAATGTAGAAGGGACACCGATAGGCTGCGGTGTGTGCTAAGACTACTATCCTTCTATATGGATGCCCAAGACAGCATGTATGTAAGCTAAGATAGAAACAGAAATTCGGGAGTGATGGGGTGGACCTGAAAAAAAATTGAAGTCGAATTAAAGAACTTGAGGATGAGAAGAAATGGGCATCCATTTCAGTCACCAGGCACGGACAGGCTTCTGGAGGCTGGGGACAGCGGAGGGCACTCAAAATGCTGTTGGTGCCAGGAAGTAGGGGACACCACTTTAGAGAGCAGCAGACCAAGGCTGGGCCATTATGTAAGTAAAGTTTGCATGGGGGTGAAAACAGCACTTTTCTTCTAGAAATGAAGATTTCCTGTTCTCAGGCTCACTGTAGAATCTTGCTATTCTCCAGCCAAAGCCAGTAAGGGAATGAGGATGTGAAAATCCAACTGGAATGTGAAAATGGGAGAAACTACCAGAAAGAACAGTGTGTATGCAGAGGTCCTCCCACAGAAGGGAGCTCTCTTGTCTCAGTTGTACTTAGGTGGTAAGTGTTGGGGGGTACCCTTGCATCCCCAGAACTGCTTGGTGAATCACTTGGCTTGATGCGTCACCTGGTGTGACTTTAGGGACTGTGTTCCATATACCTACAATCTCATTTTCCCAGTACCCTGTTAGATGGCAGTCCAGCCTTAGCTTTGTAAAAGGTGCAAAATTATTGATTGCTTTAAAAATATTTTTTTAATTTTTTTATTTGTAAGCAGATACACACATACAGAGAGAGAGAGAGAGAGAGAGAGAGAGAGAGAGAGAGAGAGAGAGAGAGAATGGGCAAGCCAGGGCCTCTAGCTGTTGCAAACTAACCCCAGCTGCATACGCTAGTTTGTGCATCTGGCTTTATGTAGGTACTAGGGAATTGAACCCAGGTCATTAGGCTTTTCAGGCAACTATCTTAACCACTGAGCCATTTCTCCAGCTCATGAATGCTCTTTTAAAGCTGATTCTATAACTCACAGGAGGGAGAAATGACACTCCTAAGACTTGCAAGAGCTGAGCAGGTGGAGATTCTTTTCCAGGAAAGGGGTAGAAAAAGCCATGATAATTTGACCCCATGTTCAAAAACCCAGAAGCCCGCTGAAGCTTGAAAGCTGGTCTCTTTCTCACTAAGGAGTCCTGTGTGAGCCTCCACCAGACAGACGATGTAGGGGCTTCAGGGATCAGTTTGGAAGATGTTAATATCACATTTATTTATACTTGCTTTCTCGTCCAACCTACTATTCGGGCTTCCAAACCATTGAAGCTTTCTCAGCTTAGCTGTTCCAGAGGAAGCTCACACTTACATTCTTGACACACAGCGTTAAAAATATGACCTGACTTCTCACAGTAGCTAACAACAAAGTGAAAACATCCTTGTGTGTACATGTGGGGCCTGGATGAACACTCAGCCTCCCTGAATGTCAAAGCTGCAGGGGCTCTTGGAAGTTATCTACTCATGCCTTTGTTTTACTGAGAGGGACATTGTGGCCCAGAGAAGTTGGGCAGCAACCCAGCAAGGTGGAAGGTCATTGTCAGCTGGTTCAGGAGCAAATGGTCTGCTTGCTGGTTGGTTTAGGTTTTTTCCACTAAACCAGATCATCTTAGATAAAACCTCTAACACTCACATCACACCCTGGCAAGCAGTAACTTCTTACCCTCACTTTTTTTTTTATTTTTTTATTGTCCATAATGAGTTACATTGTTTAGTGGGCCAACAATGAGTTGTTATCCCCAATTCCTCATTGCCCCCTCCCCATCCCCAGTCAGCTGTATATCCTCCTCTGTGGGCCATCTGTATCAGTCTTTGTGGTAGGGGACCATGGATAACCCAGTCTTCAGCCAAGTTCTCATGACCCAAGTGTTCTGAAATGCAAATAATAGCCTTATTTTCTTCCCATCCTGGAGTCAAAAGAAATTTAAAAACCCCTTTATTTTTTTTTTAAATTTACTTATTTGCAAGCAGAGAGAGAATCAGAGAGGGAAGGAATGGACACACCAGGACCTCTTGGCATGGCAAGTGAAGCCCTTACTTTGTTGCTACTTTGTGCATCTGGCTTTATGTGGGTACTGGGAGTTGAACCCAAGTCATCAGGCTTTACAATCAAGTGCCTCTAACCACTGGGCTATCTCTCCAAATTGCCCCCCGCCATGGTTTCATTCTTGATGTAGCCATTTAAACAGCAGTACTTCGGAGGGAATCTCCATCATGGACACATGAGGAAGCTGTCCTCACTGGACTGAGGGCACCCAGGGAGGAACAGTCTCCATAGAGCACGCTAGTTTCTAGTCTCTTCCCCAAGCTTTGCATCTGACCTCTTGCTATTAGTCAACATTTTGGATTTACTCAGCTCAGTGACACTAAATGGGGACGTTCCAAGAGTCCTGGGAGATTTTGGAGATCCCCTTAGGGAAAGGACTAGCCATCTTCATTCACCCTTCACTTCATCCCTCCCTGAGGAACTGTGCCTATGATCACAAGTGTTTCTCTCTGTATCCCAAGAGAACTGTCAGGCCTTTTATGCAGGCAAAGAACCAGTCTGAGTGAAGGCAGAAAGGAAATAAGGAAGGACTTCACTTCTCATCTGCAAATGCGGTGTGCTGAGTTATCCGTGCTGGGCCACGAAAGACAGCAAAGCATGAGAGAGTAAGCGACCCTCCCACACTTTCTATAGACTCAGGAGTCTAGCAGGTGCTCTTATGTCCTTCCATCAAGTTCAACAATGCCACTCTCTTTGTGCAAACTGATACTGTTTTTTCCTAAGTGCAGAATGACTGGCGGAGTCCCCAGAGCAAGCTAGAAAGAAGGCAGCTTAAATTCTGCTATAAATAATACCCCAAAGTAGGTGGATTAAATTCCCTCATAGTTCCCTCCTCGTTCTCTTTGATCTTTGGGTGTCAACATATTTCTTTTTACACCCATCAGACAGGGTTTGCTGTTTCATTGCACTTGGTGGAAGACCTGCCCTAGGCTTCTCTTCTCTCTGCTTTGTGGGCACAGGGAAATGACCCTTGCAGTGTGGTGTTCCAACAACGCCTCCCCCTCAAAGTCTATCTCTTTCTCTGTGTCTCCTCTCCTACCCCCAAGGTAAGATGCACACAAGCATAGAAGTTATTATGTTTTAAACAGGACAGGAAACACTCATAATGCATCACACGCATCAGGCATGGAATATTAAGCCCTGAATTGACCAATTAGAAGAATACAATTCAGAAGCTTTTAATATATCTTCAGTGCAGTGTCTCCATCACCCCTTCTAAGGATCCCTTCCTTTTTGCCCTCAGCCTCTGGAAATTGTTCCTCTGTTTTCTGTTTGTTTGGATTTGCTATTCTAGACCTTACATGTATGTGGGTTTTTCCATGCCTGGCTTATTGCATTTTGTATAATGTGTTCGAGGTTCCCCCATGTACCAACACTTCCTTCCTGTTCAAAATGACTGAGTAATAGCCCATGGTGTAAACGCCACAGTTCATCATCTATCCACCCATTGATGGAAACTTGGGTTTCTGCCTTTCGGCTTTTGCGCATAATGCTGCAGTGAACATTCCTACACACGTTTTCCATCGAACACCTGCTTTGCACTTTCTGTTAGGCAAGGAATTGCTGGTGTGGTGAATTCTGTTTCACACCGTTTTCCACAGCAGCTGCACACCTTACGTTCCCCAAGCCGTGTAGATAGCTTTAATGTCTCCACATCCTCCCCAAGCACTCATGGTTTCTGCATCTTTTTCACAATAGCTGCCGTCTTGGTAGGGTAAGGTAATACCTCATGTGACCCCTAAGATTTTACACCAAGCACCTCATCTATGCCAGCTTCTGAAGCAGGGAGGGCAGACACTGTGCCTATTTTCCTGTTGCCAATGAACCTAGACGTTTCTTATTCTTTAAAAGTAACAGGAAGGGAAGAAAGAAGCTGTCTAAATTTTCCCACAGTGTTTTAATTCCACACATTAGCTCGATTGAATGTAGTTATCAGCACTGCCCATGTTGCTGAGTTTTGATGCCCTCTGTTTAGCAGTTAATTATAGGAGCTCTGATATCCCCTTACACGGAGCTTACAAGACATCCTTTAATTGGCTTCTGCTGCCATGAAGATACCTTTGAGTGATGCCTTGCTAATGGCCAGTGACTCCCAACATCCTGCTGCACAGTGTGGCTAGAGCTGTTCCGTTATTTCAGTACCTGTGGCTTAGTCACCTTTATAAGACAAATGTGTATCACCCCTGGGGAAGGACATGCCCGGGAAATACTGATTAAAATCTAGGTAATTTACAACTTGCCTGGAGCAAAAAGAAAACATTCCTCTGGGTGTGTCATGTTCCCACTCAAGAAAGTGCCCAGCTCTCCCAGGCTGGCCAGAAGGCCACACAGCACTGGGTGCAGGCAGATGACCTGGCCTGCAGCTATGGCCTCTCCTCCTGGCGTAGACACCTGTCTCTGTCCTTGTCAGTTGGAACTCAAATGCTCTGCTTCTCCTGGCAAATATAAAAGTCAAATGGCTACCTGGGGAAAGGAATTAGAAAAGAGTGAAGGGATACTGTTGAGTGTGCTAGTCTCTGTCTCTGGAAGTAACTGGGTCCCAGTGACAAATGCCAAGACCATGCAATGACTTTCCCATCAGCCTCTTCTCAGTCCAGAACAACTTAATCCCACATAGTCATGAACTAGCTTTGGTAGCTTTGTGCTTTTGAAGTCTGAGAGAGGTGGACCAGTGCAGGGGAAGCCTGAGGCTTCTGGATGAGCGAGGCAGGGTTGAGCTGCAGAACCTCCAAACATCACTTCCTGTGTTCACAAGAAGCCACACTGCTGTGAAGTAAATGTTTGGATAAAGGGTTACCAGAGCATCATGGGAGAGGCTTCATGGAGGGTATGTGCTTTGAGGATGGCCTGGATGGGTGCTCCCAAGTAGAGGAGGAGGCCAGCAGAAGTCGGACCGCTAGAGGTGAAAGTGCAGGATGCACTTATGTGGCTGGAGCAGCTCTGTTCACAGAGGAGTGTGGGCAACTTCCAGGGTAGCAGCAGCCACACGACGTTATTAGGACTGGGTTCAAAACCAAGTTCAGAGGTATTACCTTCATCACCTCACTCTCTCCTCTTCTGAAAAATAAAGATCGTTGTGGTACATCTAAGGTGCTCAGCTCCCTACTTGATTCTTAAGTGAATAAAGGCTATGAGCCATTGTTATTGTAATTGTGGTGGCAGTAAGGTTTAGAACTTGGGCCACAGGGAGTCACAAAGTTTCTGGACATCTTTTTTTTTTTTTATTGTCCATAATAAGTTACATTATTTAGTGGGCCAACAATGAGTTGTTATCCCCAATTCCCCAGTGCCCGCCTCCCCATCCCCAATCAGCTGGATATCCTCCTCCGTGGGCCGTCTAGATCAGTCCTTGTGGCAGGGGACCATGGATAGCCTAGTGCTCAGCCCGGTTCTCCTGGCCCAAGTGTGTTGTTACTGACAGGTGCCATGCCTCTGGATCATCTCCCCCACCACGGCTCTCACAATCTTTCCGCCCCCTCTTCTGCTCAGTTCCCTGAATCATGGTGGGAGTTTGTGTACATCTTAAAGAATTCTGGGTGTGGTGGTGCACACCTTTAATCTCAGCATATGGGAGGCAGAGGTAGGAGGGTCTTTGAGTTCTAGGCCAGCCTGGAACTATGAAATGAGTTACAGGTCAGCTGGAATTAGAGTGAGACCCTACCTTGAAAGAAAGAAAGAAAAGAAGGAAGGAAGGAAGGAAGGAAGGAAGGAAGGAAGGAAGGAAGGAAGGAAGGAAGGAAGGAAGGAAGGAAGGAAAAAAAGAAAAAGGAGAAAGGAGAAAGGAAAGAAGGAAGGAAGGATGGATAGACATATCATCCAGCTGGAGAGATTGCTCAGCGGTCAAGGCACTTGTCTGCAAAGCCTAACCACCTGGGTTCGATTCCCAGCACCCACAGGAAGACCGAGGAACAAAGTGGCACATGCAGATGGAGTTCTTTTGTATTGGCTGGAGGCCCTGACACACCTATTTTTTCTCTCTGTCTCTTCTATCTCTCTCTGCTTGCAAATAAATAACTAAATAAAAATTATTTTTAAAAGAAATGATATATCTCAGTAGTATGGCATTTGACTCTTTTAAGTGCTTAATGCACTGGATTATTTACTGGAAATAGCCATGAAGAAATGGGGTTAAACTGGGCTTGGTGGCGCATGCCTTTAGTCCCAGCACTTGGGAGGTAGGAGTATTGCTGTGAGTTTGAGGCCAACCTGAGACTACATAGTGAATTCCAGGTCAGCCTGGGCTAGACAGATACCCTACCTCTAAAAATAAAATAAATAAAATAAAAAGAAGTGGGGTTAAACTTTACAATCATCTTCCCCCTCAGTGGCTCTTCCCCATGGCATGATGAATATGCCACCTTACTGACATCATTTTCCAGAAAGAGAAAATACATATTTTCTTTGATGTAAGTTTTTAGTGGCTTCTTGGATTTCAATCTCCTGGCAGCTGAAGGAATAAGAAGAGCATGTGCGCCGAACCACTGCCCTAAGTCCAGAAAGACTCTATTGAATATCTCAAGTAATAGATTCTTTGGTCTGGAATGGACGAAGAAGGGGTAAAGGATTGTCCTCAAATCACAGAGGCATCAGAGTAAAATGAACAGGAATTTTTTTCCCTAAGAATCTCATAAGAAATCAATCTCAGGACACATAACTTCAGAGCTGAAAGAGACCTTAGAGATTAGGGGGGAAAAAGATTCCTTTATTTAATAATTTTGTCTTTAAAGCAAATAAAATTAAGTAATGCCAGAAATGTATTTTCAGAGAACATACATTTTTTTATTACTGTGATTCTAAAAGTGGCTTTTTGCACTGAACGCCGCTCTCTCTATTTTTCAGAAGAAATTGAGACTTGGGGACACAGATGTGAATCATTTGGTCTCCACAGCTAGAAGTTATTCCACAAGACCGAGCCTTCCCTTTTACAAAAAAATAAAAAATAAAAAAATTAGCAAACACTGAGAACCTCCAAAGGATTTTTTTAGTATGAGTTGGAAGTGTGAAGAAATTCAGGGAAGTCATAGTTCAATTTCTAGTGGAGAGATCTGTGAGTTTTGGAATGGGATATTCTCCTTGGATCTTTCAGTCCAAAAAGAGATCATACAGCCTCGGAGCACACAGTCAGGGAGAACCCCAGGCTGTATTAATCCGTGGCTTCAAATCAGGCTCCTTTATGGGAGGAAAACCAGCCTCCCATCTGGGTGCCCACCTCATGTCTTGGGAGGAATAGCCCAACTCTGGCTTTGGCTTATTGGCCATTAAATCACATAGCTATAAAAATTCCTGTGTCTAATACAAAATTTCCTGAAGCCTCATCAAAGTGAAAAGAAGAGCCCTCTCACTACATCTGTACAGGTTGTCAGAAAAGGGAGTAAAAACAAAGGTACAGGAGATAACTTTTCACGCCTGTTAACAAAGCATATCTCATCTCCCCAGTTTCTCCCCTCTTCCCTCTCTCCTGTGCCTTTGCTGAGGAGAGACTACAGATGGTTATCACTCAGGAGTGTAACTAGGGAAACCACAGACCTGCCCCAATCGCTATGGAGACAGCCATTTATTCGTCTGACCTCTGAGTATTCATGATCAGCAAAGCCAGAGAGTGAAACACAGATACTTCCTACAAAGAAGTTCTAACCCCACTGAGAAAGGTTGAGAGTATACGGTAGAACAATTCAGCTACTCTCCTTGCACTCCCCAGCCTTGCTGTCCATGTGTTTTCAGAAAGAATCCCGTCTTATAGAAGATGTCCTGAGGGACCTCTAGAGCTAGTATTAGCAAAAGCAAGTTGGTGAATCCACAAGCATTTTAAGTTTTAGGGACACTGAGAAAGACTCAGCCCCAGGTCCAATGGGATGAATAAACCCCACAGTTTGCCTATGGCTGATTGGTTTCTCAGAAAGGAACTCATCAAGTCTAAGGCAAACCTTAATGCTTTGGTCACTTGGTCACCCTGTTCTGATTTGAGAATGACCACAGCAAGCTTTCCATGGTTGATCTCCAGCAAGGAGCTCTCATTGTGAATATGAGAGATTTAAAATTAGTGTCCTTTTTGCTTGTTTATTTTGTCATCAGGTCTTTATTTCTCTAGACTTGCCAGAAAAGTTTTTTAAAACCATATATAATGTGGCTACACTTATTTTTAAAGCTAAATTGGCTTGAAGGGATTCCACTTGTGTTTTTCAGTGCAAATGCCCAACATAGAGGAGAGTAGGTAAACACAAAAATGGAGTTATTGATATTTCCCAGTGATGTGTGAAACCTCTTTTATTCTCCAAGGTCGGGCGTGCCTCTTTGTTACTAATCCATCGCCAGTGTTTGCGTTGTTGCTGAGCGTGCTTTCAGGGGCATCTCTAGGTGGGTGCACTTATTTTCCTGCTGAGAAGTGACATGTTGAACAGCAGTAGGATCTATACTAAGTAAGAGGTATCACGGTAGCCGTGCAGCAAAGTATGCCTAACGATGCTTGTTAAAAGAGATTCCTGCTCATTTTCCACTGTGTTTCAAGCAGGCTATGGTGATCCGAAAGCTTATCCTGGCCTCTCCCTTCTTTCCAAAGTAAATTTGGATAGTTGAAGTTTTTGGAATGATATTAGATCAAGTCTCTAAATATATCTGTAAATATAGACACATTAAATGTCAGAGGCCCATAATCACTTTAGCTGTTTGGTAAGATACTTTTTCATACACACACACACACACACACACACACACACACAATAGGGCGATATTGCATGTAACTAATCACGAAGGCAAAACGGGCATAAAGTTTTCAGTTCTATAGACAGGGATCTTTGCAGATACTTAAATAATTCATGGATCAGTAAACATATCTATATGCATGTATGCTTGGGTCGGGTGGACAAGTATTAGATGTGCAGGAGAATTCTGCTCATTTGAGATGTCGTTTTCATGTTGAATTACAGTAGCTCTTAAATGACAAGAAGTGCTGACCACTCATTAGCAGATTGTGTCTTAGATCAAGTGTTTGATATGTCTATAACATGTGACCAGTACTCAATTATAAGAAGTGTATGCATTTCTTTTGAATAAATTTTTTTTTGCTTTTGCCAGTTAAAATAACCTTGAGCTTTATTATTTTTTTGAAAGAACCAGTCAGCAGCAGACAAATGCTTCTATAATTTGTTCTTCAATAATGAATTTTTTAGACTGTGAAACTGTCATAAAAGATAGCCTTTAGGAATGCTGCCAGATTTCTTGTTTTCTGTTTAAAAGACAAGTAGCTGATGACAAGAGGAGAAATCTCATATCAGGGCTACTTCCTGTCTGTCCCCTGCCTTCTTTTGTGAAAGTTGGAATTTCCCTGGTTCTCTCTTTTAGTCACAATAGTCTATTTCTCTTCTGTTTAGAAAAAAAGAGCACCTCAAATAGATATATGTATAACATACATGTTTTATCAAATTCAAATTAGTTTAGGTTTTTAGAATTATACTATGATATAGAAAAAACAGAGAAGTATCCATCTTTCTGCCTTCAAAGTATATCATATGTCTTTGGTGCAAACTTCTAATAATACTCAGTGACTTCTGTGAGTTAATTGTGGGATCCCAGGGCGATGACTTGCTTTGTAGTTCCAGTAAGGCTTCCGTTGTGGATTCATACAGACATCCTCCACTGATTTTGTACATTTTATCTAGATTTGTTCAGAAAATAGCAACTGGTTTAATTCCAAAAGATGCTGAGCTGCAGCTCCTTCTCCCACTCTGTGTGAAGAGGACCGCAGCAAGTTTAGCTTGGTCCTCGAGCAAAATACCACTGCTGCTGCCGCCGCCGCTTCTGAGAGGAAAAAGAGGAGGATGTGGGACCCCTGGAGCAAAGGTGCCTTCGGGCTTAGTTTACCCATCCATCTGAGGAAATGCCAGGCCCCCCCAAAACATCCAGATGAGCCAAGAACAACTGGATGAATATGTATATATGTATATATGTGTATATATATGCATATAGATAACTAGTTGAGAATTCCACTTTTCATCTAGCTATCCAAAGCCAGTTTCTGGAGATTTCTATTTCCCAGGTATTTCTCCTGGGGACTCAAATGCATCATTGAAGTCCTGAAATTCTCTTCTTCTCTTTGTGTGGTTGTTGTGAGATACATTGATCTGAATATTGTCGTCAGGATCTTACTCCCCCCTTCATTTCAGGATTCACATGTGCTCCATTAAATTTTTTAAAACCCCCCAAAATATTTCTATCCTGTTCCAATTATGAAATTTGAAAATTGCAACCAAAGGAGTTGAACTGTAGTAAGTAGAGTGTATTGTGCTTGCAATCAGGAGTTCTTACAAAAGTGCTCTCTCTGTGTTTTTTGTCTGAGGAGATTATTCTAAGTCTCACTCATGCTGGCTTTCCTTTCTGACTTGTTTATATTCTCCAAATATAAAAATACACTAGTCAGAACACTGCTCTCTGGGAGTCTGCATTTAGTTCTTGTCTGAGGATTTCTTCCTAAATCGACTCTGGTATCATTTTAGCATTTTGCTTGCTGCAACCCAAGCTTCCCTGGGAAATTAGAACCGTTAATTTAATATCATGAAACGTTTTGGGGTCTCTTGACGTATTCAGAGACAGAATAGTGTAAATCAAATTGAGGATTGTGTATAAAGTAGAGGATAATACAAGTTGCTTCCAAAAAAAGAAAGAAAGAAATTGAATTTGCTTTCCCTCCTTCATTCACTGTCTTCCTAGAACTCCTACAAAGGACATAGAAATCTCATTTTATCCCCAGATCCTTCTTGGATCCTTACTGAGAGTCTGGGTCTCAGGAAGGTACTGAGCCTGGCATAAACTTAGAGAGACTCTTAACTGTCCCTGTAAGGACAGACCACTGTATGACAGCCAGCTCACCATCTACTACTTTTTCCCATATGTTTGGTTCCAATGCTGACACAGTTTCAATAGAAGGACTTATTTTTCAGCCACAGATGACCATCTATGAATTACCTGCCACTGTGCTAGGTACTGGGACATTGGGAGCAGTTAGGGGGACAGTATTCGGCTCACACGTCCAGAGTTCTTTTTGCCCTCTGAGCAATGGTATACTTGCCATAGAGTGTTCCCTCCAGATGGGCTTTTTTTTTTCTTGTTTGTTTTTAAGAGGGTCTTTGAATGAAACCTTTCAAAGGCACGATACAGACCTTTGACCTGAGAGCTCAGAATACATAGCAGCAGCCTCCAGTCATATCAACTCTCAGAAGCAAACTGGTAAGTCAAATGCTTTGGCCTCAGCTCTGGAAGCTTCTCTGTGCGTTTATTAGCACTCCATCCCCACACCCTCAAAGAAATGCTAGGTTTGCATTTATTTTGCCTCTGCTTTCCTGTGCTTCAGGACTTTTATATCTCCAAACTGTCATTTTGGAAAGAAAAGGAAACCTGTCTGAAGCCAGAGACTTTGTCTAAAGAACCCGATGTTCTCATATGAAACATCAGGAATGATTAGAGACTATTAACCAAGCTTTCTGTAAATACTTAAATACTCGCGGTCACAACGATATATACTAGCTGGGACGTGGAGTAAGTACTGTCGGTTCCATTTGCCTGACCAACCCCCACAGGCAGCTCACCCCTGTAGATTTTCATAAGGAATACCACATCTTGAACATGGCCCTTTGACTGGCAAGGCTAGGGTACCATTCCTGTTTGGCTTATCTGTGGTTAGAATGAAAGGAGACAATCTCAGTTATAATAAACAATACCTAGGACAGCACTCTTGAGCATAAATATTTTAAATTTTGATACATATCATATGTGTTAAAATAAGCTCTAAAATACATCCACAAAGATGCTTACGTTGCAGCTCGGTTTTCCTCATTACAAATAAACAACTAGGGGTCAATTTGTGCCACCCACTGAAAATACTTAAACATCACATATTAATAATGTATTAGACCACTCTGCTTTGGCCTTAAAGTGATCAAAGCCCTCTGTAAGATGTGTCTGCACCATTTCATACCCTACGCCACAGGACTCTCATGGAACACTGAGTAACAGATTGCTAAAAATTTGTTTACCCATCTCCTCTCTTCTCCCTTTTTATTTCTTCTGCCACTTCATTTTTCTTCCTCTTATTTCTATGACTTTCTCCCCTCCCCCTTACAGATTCCATTTTTTCTATTCAAAAAAAAATCACCTGTATATTTAGAATCTCCTCTGTGATTTCTGGTACTTTCAGAAAGAATGGAAAATATTCCCCAAATCCATCCTGGAGAAATGTGCTGACAGCGAGGACCTCTCTGAAATCCATGCACAAAAGCAAGCTTGCCACAGATGGCCATCCCTCCACACCTCAGACTTCCCAATTTGATGATTTAGATACTTTTTCCTTGGGCGGGTGGTGGACTTTGCCGAATTCAGCATGTTCATTGAACATTTTCTTGGAGCGCAAAGCCATCTCCACTGCCTTTCTGCTTGGTAAGGTTTGGTGGCCTTGGTGTGAGGCGGGGGTTGTTGATTCATTGGCCTTTAACGCGAACGATAAATCTAGAAGCTGGGCAGCAGGACTAGACTCCCTTAGCAGAACCACTGCAGGGACCAGCGGCCCAGTGCTGATCTTCCAGAATCGGTGAAGTTTGTGGTGATGGTTGGGGGAGGGGGCAAGGAGAACCCAGAGAGAATTGGTGTACGCCACCATCAAAACATGGAGCATCAAGCATAAACCTGATTGACCTCAAGTGTGTTTCTGTTTGCTGAGACCCATGTCTGGTTTATGTTTAATTCTGAACATCTAAATCTTAGACCATGAATAGCTCTCTGGATGATAGGATTGCCCGCAATATTGTAGCAGCGCCTGTCTGTTGTAACACACAGTGTTACTCTAATTGTGAGGATTTTATTCGCATGTGTTTACACAGCCCTACATCTGTATACCTTTTCATTGATAATAATTTTCTAGTTTTAATTCTGTCTTTCTTTGGGGGAAAAAAAGATGCCTTTCGTGAAAGATACTGAATGTTGCTTTGACATAGCTTTTATGCAGAGTTGATTTGGAATATTAATTTACAAATGAAAAGTCTAGCCAGAGAAAATCCCTCACCTGAAAGGGGCTTTTTTTTTTCCTGAGACAAAAGAAAAATACAAGTATCTCTCAGAGTTTCGAGTACAGCCATACTCTTCCGCTTGCCCCCACCATGGTGTACTGTTTGAGGTACAATAGATCATTTGTTGTTAATCATTGTCTGGGTAACATTCTTTTTTGTTGTTGCTATTATAGGAAATAAACGGATTATATATAATGTGTTTAAGTTGGGTGTGATTGTGCTGAATACCATCCTTATGCTTATCAGATATATATGCTGTATTTTGACTTAGAGGAAACAGTATCTCTTATCCCTCAACCTAAAACCATTCACTTCCCAATTAGAATATGTATTAGTCAAGGCGTCTTTTAGAATGACATTATTTTCAAGCACGTATGATGGAAAAGGAAATAAAAAAAGGAATCCCGAAATAGGTGCATTTAATTCTCCCCAATTTAAATGTAAGTGGCGCATCTTTCAGACAATAACGTTATTCCCTTCTTCGCCCCCATCACAAACGCTTCCATCAATGAATTTCTTTAATGCTGATGTTGGTTAGTGCGGTTTGAGGGAATCCGTATTTAGTCAGAAAATGCTTCAATAGTATGCCCTACCAGATGGGCCCCATAACAATGCACAGAGACATCAAACCACCACAGACATTTGGTGCTTAGAATAATAAAAAGACTATAAAATTAGATTAGTTGAGTCTAATTTGGAATTGGTATATTCCCCACGCACCCTCACCACTCTTGGGCAGATAAAGCCTTGGGATTTAGCGCTGTGTCAGAGCAGAAAGACCGCAACTTCCAGTAAAAGGGAGACGAGGGAGAGGGGGAAAAAGCATTCTGGGAGGTCGCGGAGGGCAGAGCAGTGACCTCCAATGATTTACAGGCCTTTAGCTTAATGAAATTGTTTCAGTGACATGACGGTAAGAGCTCGTAATGGATTGGATGCCCTAATGTAATGAAATTACTCCCTTCTGCCTAAAAAAAAAATGCGCAATTAATATTTACTGAGACCTGACAGCCCTTGGTGCGCTCGCTCGCTCGCTCGCTTGTCTGTGTAGTTCTCTCAGACAGTCAGAGAGGAGAGACGGAGCAGCAGCGTGGCAGACAGGCTGGCTCTGCGGGAGCTCCTGGCGGGGACCAGCCGAGCCTGCCAGCCAGGGGTGGAGGGACAGGCTTGGCCGCCCGCTGCCCCTGCTCAGCCTTCCTCTCTCCCTTGCTTCCCCACAGGCAACTGGACAACAATCACATTAGCTGCATTGAAGATGGAGCCTTCCGAGCGCTGCGCGATCTGGAGATCCTGTGAGTTGATTCTGCGATCTCTGCCTGGGTGTGTGTGTGTGTGTGTGTGTGTGTGTGCGTGTGCGTGTGTGTGCGCGTGTATGCGGTGTGTGGGGAGGAGAGAGGGGGACTGTGAGTACAGGGGCTCCGTGTGGGTGCATTTCTGGGTCTTCTGCTGCATCGCTATTAAAATCGGGCACTGGGAGATCCCTCCCGCTCACCTTGGCCAAAGTGTTTGCAGGCAGCAAAGTGTGATTCCTCGCCTCCTCCAAACTGGGGTTCCTGCTAATTAAGTCTCAATTGAGCCGTTTCTTCCCGTGCTCCCATGGTATTAGCTGCTGGGGGAAACAGATGGCTAGAGTAACCTCCCCTCCAGCTCCTGCCCATGCATTTAGGGAGAGGCTGTCTGAGTGTAGACCAGGTCTGTGGTCTGCCAGTGACACAGGGGTTACCACCAGAAGGTTAGTTGGAATTACCCAGAAGCAGGAAGGGACCTTGGCACTAGACAAGGGGGAATGGCAGACAGCCTGATAAAGTCCAGTGATCGCTGCTGCTGGGATCTCATCTAAGACTTAAATTCAAACTTTAAGCAGGATCCTTAAAGTGATAGGGGTGTAATGATGAAAGCAGGTGCTCTCTCCCCACAATCTCACCCCATACATCTTATTTAGAAAATATGTATACATGTGACTGTCTTTCTGTGTGCTGGATTTTTGAGTGTTCTATGAGGGAAACCTGATTTCTGGGGGGAAAGTCACTAAGGAGTCATCTTGAGGTCATTCAAACTAAAGTTGGATTGGGGGGGGGAAGAAAGCAAAACAGTGTTTGTCTTACCAGTGGCTATACTTCCAGCTGCCCTTGATTTGGGGAAGTTGGAGAGGCAGCAATAAAGCACATAAGATCTTGTGTCAGGAGACCTGTGACTCCAGCCTAGCTCTGCCTCTAATTAGCCAAGTGACCTTGGGCAAGTCTCTTTGGCTCTCAAGCCTCAGTTTTCTTCTTTATATCATGAAGGGGTTAGTTGCTCTGAGAGTGACTTCCTCTTTCCAAATCCTGCAAAAAAAAAAAAAAATTAAAATGGTATACGTCTTGCCTCAGAATAAGAGGGTAGGATTTGTGGAGCATCTTTTGAATGCAGTCACAGGTTTCCTGATTCCAGCAGGATGAATGAATGAAAGCCAATAGCTGAATGCATGTATTAAAACGTTCCTTCCTTTGTACATAAAGGAAAGCATAGAAGTTCTCCCTTCACCTTCCTTTTCACCTGGCCCCAAAGACACCAGCAGTACATTGGAAGGATTCCTTCCACCTTGCTGGAGAGGAAAGGTGATTCCAAGAGGAATCCTAGGGAAAGAAAAGGGGATGCTGATACTGCAAGCTACTTGAAATTGGATGAAAGTGGAGAATTCCTGGCACAGAAGAGGCAGGACCCACGAGCAGAAGAGGTCAGATTGTCAGTCTTAAGATGGATGGTCTCTCCTCCCCTAAGCTCTGACCCCCAGAACTGACAACAATTGCATATCTACAGGGAAGAGTGTGCCAGCCCAAAATTAGCAACCCAGGACTTTTCTTTCCGGGAAGGCTGGGGCTGAGAAGGAGAGGCACGATTTTTCCCTGCCTGTGAAAAAGCTTTTGTAGAAAGGGCTGCTAGGAACCTGTCACCTTTCTCCTCCCTTGCCAGGGAGAATGAGAAAGATGGGAAATTTCTTTAGGAAGAAACCAAGAAATGAAAGTCACCAGCTGCCACAAAACAGCTGTGATGACCTGGCCCTCAGTTAGTTCTCTGTGCTGGGAGTGGCTGACCAGGGACAGCCTGGCAGAGAGGAAAGGGTTTTCAGGGTAGACTGAGGTGGGGACTGGGAAGCAGTGAACTTGGTTTGAAAGAGCTTTGAAATCTCTCTATATCTTTCCTTTGCCTTTGAGAAGGGACCACACAGGAGGGACTCCCCAAACAATCTCCCTTACACTTCTCTTTCTCTGCACCCTGACCTCACCCTGAAGCTTCCTACCTATAATCCCTCTCAGGGATTTTGCTAGAAAACAAAATTGATGTACAGATGTACCAGGTGTCGCTAAGTTAAAGTTTAGAAACCCATGAACATAATAATAATAATTAATCAGCATTATTATTCTCATTCCCCATCATTGCAAAAACACTACAGGATCTGATTAGTTTATTTTCTCAATTCCAAACAAAGCCAGATCAATAGCTTTGCTTTAAAGACACTCATTTGGCTTCACACGGCTAAGTACTTAAAATTAATCATAATCAGTTATTCCATGGGTTTTTAATTTCCAGCAGCGGCACACAGCTCTGGAACCATCCATCTTAATGGTGATCCATTCTGAAATTGGCTGGAGCTGATATCTCCATTTAAGGAGCTTCCCCTCCCCTCCAGACCAAACATCATCTACACATTGACATTTCATACAGTTTCTCTGTAATCACAAGTTAGGCACCATAAAGAATCTTGGCAATGAAACAATGAACAGGAACTCAGTGGAGGCATTACATATTAATTGAATAAATTTTTCACATACAGAGAAAGAGAAGATTCAGAATGCCCTGGCTCTAGAAAAGCCGATTTTAAACTTTCTGAAATTTAGTGCTTTGCCAAGAAAGAAGACAAACTATCCCCTTTCAGATGTGCTGTTCTGTGACATTAGACAGCGTGGAAACAGAACGCAAGGGCACAGGGCTATCTCATGGAAAGTTCTCAAAATCAATTTTAAGTAAAATCTGTGGATGTCAACTATTAGAAGAAACGTTTCACACACAGTAAACCCAGTCATTCTGTCCTCTCTCTGTGGTTGGAAATACTGTAAAAGTTCTTTCTACTGAGGCTAATGTCCACTTTGTTGGCTACACTGGACAGGAACTTAGAAGGGAAGTCAGAGAGGAATGGCCCGCAATGAGGAGTGGTGACCTGGTACCAGAGAAAGCTGCCTACCTGGCCCTCCCTTTTGACCATGTCCAACGGGGAATGTGTTCAGCACAGACTTCAGTCATTGAGAAAAGGAGCTAGACCCTCTACTATCCAGGCAACAGAAGGAGGAGTTAGAACAACGTGTAGTATGGGTGAAACTTCCAAGGGTGGCACATCATCAGAGGGGAGGAAGAAGACCGAAAGGTCAGAGTTAGCTGTTCATTGCACCCAGAATTACACCTGCACTTTTACCTGTGTTATTTCTTTCATCCTCTCAACCTCTCTGGAGCTACTCTTACTATCACCCACCTGTCACAGGAGTAGTCAGTCCATCTCAGGGAAAACAAAAACCAAATAACTAGTAGCAGCCCAGAATCTGTGGCCGGTGGACCAGGCTGCCTTCCTGGTCCATGTGGCCATGAGGCATGACCAGTGTGCGCTATGTGGTGGTGTGAATTGACCTCCAACAGCTGGGCTAGGAAGCTATGGACACCTATGTCAGAATGTCCCATACACTTGCAACATTGACCTTCTCATTTTCTTCCTAATTGGGCTTCTGAAAATCAGGGTAAATCACATATAGGGAAAGAAAATAGTTCTGCCTTTTCTCAGGTATATATTGTAATTACAGAAATGATTTAGTCCCACTTCTGGCTATTGCTAATTGATTTTAGCACACTGAAGATTCTGTTTTAACCCCCCCCCCAATGCAGCTTTGATTTGTGGCATTGAAGGTTCTTAATTAGAGGACCCAGTCTTCTCTGGGTCAGACCCAAATGGTCACCCCTTATTTCTACCTGCTCTGTAGATTTTGTGGTTCACATACTAGGGCTCTCCAAGTTAGCCATGTTTGTGCTCTAACTGCATATGACAAGACTGGCTTTGTGTGGGCAGGATACTGTGAGCTTGGCCCCAGCCAGCTAGGTTGAGGCTGGTCAGGCATTTCTCAGCTACACCAGGTACCTCCCTGGGCACCATGCCATTGTGAATCAGAAGGGAAGCAAACAAAACGACTTAACTCTGATGAAAACTCTTGAGAATATGAACAAGTGAAACAAAGATGAGAAAAAATGAGTTCATAAAATATGCAACTAAGCTGGGCATGGTGGCACACGCCTTCAATCCCAGCACTTGGAAGGCAAAGGTTGGAAGCTTGCTGTGAGTTCATGAGTTCAAGGCCAGCCTGGGACTACAGAGTGAGTGCCAGGTCAGCCTGGGCTAGAAAGTGACCCTACCTCAAAAAAAAAAAAAAGGAAAATGCAATTAACTTTTTCAATAGTAATGCAAGAGATGAAGAAAAGATATTTTTAAAGCATTATCTCCTGAGTGCGTATAGCACGTGAGAAGTTTAGTAGATATGTTGTCAAAAATGCCATGCCAGCCCCTGAGTGGCCTGCCTCGGATACATCACCTGATCCGCTCGGTTGCATGTACATCCAGCAGGTCTGTAGATAAGCAGGGTGTGTATTTTTGAAGGTCTTGTTTTCATTTACATCACTTGCCAGTTCAGAAATTCAGTGACTTCATCATAGCCCAGCGCAGAAAGTTCCTTAGGTGTTCTAAAATACCCTCTTCCTGTTCAGATAAGCCAAGAGAGAAGGGCCAGGCCTGGAGGGAGGCACATGCCTCCTAATATTCTGTACCCTGAGTGCCTCACTGGGCTCACCTAGTCCCGGCCAGTTGACCTTAGTAGAGAAATTAGAAGTCAAGAGTCCCAACTCCTGGCTCTGTGTTCTGCACTCATTGGGCTCTCTGTACAAGTTTGGGTGTCCTAAGCAAAATGTGTCCTTTCAAAACCTGCCCACCATGACATCTTGGTTATCTTTTATGGGGTCAAGGGAGGCCTAATGAAGGTGTGATCTAGAATTCAGCTCTATTGAAGCCTGAGGTTGCAATCCAGACCACAGACCACATTGCACCTACAAACAAGATATCTGTGTTTTTGTTTTGTGAAAACTTGTAATTAACCTTTCACATTTAAAAAATGGGATCATTTACATCAAAATCCAGATTTCTAGCTTCTCCCCAAAGTCTAGGAACACCTGAAAACCCCAAAACCTCAGTTCCACATTTCAGCAGTTGGCTATGCCAGGGAGCATCCACCTTTTTAAAAAAAAATTGGTATCCTTATTATGCAAAATTAGATACATTGTATGAACAAATATTATGCTGGTATCCCCATTTCCCCACTCCCTGTCCCCAATCCACTGGGGATCCTCCTTGTTGGGTACACTGAATAAGTCCATGGAGTGGAGGGTTATAAATTGTACTAGAGGTAGCCAGTCCCCCCCATCACACACAATTTGTGTGATGTTGCTGAGTGGGGGCAATGTCTCTGGATATTCTCCCCCACCATGGCTCTTAAAGTCTTTCCGTCCCCTCTTCCACTCAGTTCCATGAGTCATGGGCATTCACCCTCTTTACATCACACTCTGCCATCCACCCCTTCTAGTTTAAGTTCACAGCCAGTCCAGGCAATCCCTACTGAATCCATTCTTGAATCATGGGCACACTTGGTCTGCAGCATTTGCCACAGGCAGCGCTGTGGGCCAGAGCTTGCCAGATTGTTGAATGGCTGTTCGCCAAGTCTAGGACTGTGGAAACTAAGCAAGGACCCCCAGAGCAGCCAGGACTGCCTCATGACTCATCTCCTGAGAGGTTCTTCTCTTGTGGAGAGGTACACTAGCCTCCAAATTCCCTTTGATTTTAAAGCAGTTTGAAGATGACTGCAAAGAGATGAGAGCATTTCTAGATCTGTATCGCAGGAGCTGTCCTATTTCTTGCTCCGTAGATGAAGATTCCTCTCAGCCTATATTTATAGTGGGGAGATTCCAGAGCAGTGGGAAGTCCCCGGACTCTTAGTGTAGTTTGAATTCAACCACATCCAAGTGGGTATGGCCTGACAATGAACCCCACGCATAGATGCAGAGAGGAAACGGGGAAGAAAGTCCTTTTCTGGTAAAAATAAATAAACTGGTAATTTCTCAATACCTAGATAAAGGTGTACTCACTCATCCAGCATGGGTGTCTTGGCTGATGGGTGTTCATCACTGGGTGTTGGCACAGTAGAGGACACTATCAGTCTCCAGAGTTTAATGCAAGTAGAGATCTGTCCTTTTCACCTGAGCTTCCTCTGTTCTGATCAACAGTAATAGTGACATCATAATAATACATAATGTGGGGATGTAATAGTTAATAACAAAGGTATTATAAATATTGTTATGGACTTCCTGTGTGAGCATTCTCTAGCTTTGAGCATTTATTCCCCCCTTTTTTAGCATCTTCCAGACACTGATAAGACATTAAAGGCTGGCATCTTATTTAAATGTGTGCCATAACTTTACAAAGTGGATTCTATTTCTCTCTAAACCAGTAAGGAGACTGAGGGTCAGCAAAGTTAAATAACTTGCCAAAAGTGACACTGGCAAATTCAAGGGAACTCTTTTTAGTTTAGTTTGTCTTGTTGAGGCAGGTTTTCACTCTAGCCCAGGCTGAACTGGAACTCCTCACTCTGTAGTCCCAGGCTATCCTTGAACTCACAGCGATCCTCCTACCTCTAACCTCCTGAGTGCTGGGATCACAGGTGTGTGCCACCACACCCAGCCAAGGGAACTCTTCTCGTGGTCTTATGTTCTAAAATCTGAGCCCTTGCACTTACCCACTCCCCACAATAAGACAGATAAAAATAAATATTAAAAGAGATACCCCACAGCACACAACCCATAGAATCAAGCACATTAGTGAGGTTACCGCCTATTATGCATGTTCAGAATAACACAGGATCCATTGTTTTTATTTCTAAAAATATTGATCACTAAGGTTCTCAGATGTAAACTTAAAACTCAGAATAACCTTGAGGACAAGGGGAAATGATTCAATAGTTAAAGGCACTTGCTTGTAAAGCCTGTGGATCTGAGATCAATTCCCCAGTCACCCCACATAAAGCCAGACACAAAAAGTGGTGCAAGTGACTAGCATTCTGTTAGAAGTCAAAAGAAACCCTGGTGTACCCAGATGCACACATACACACATGTATTTAAATAAACCTTTAAAAAATAACCATGATATCCAGTTTTACAAAACTGCTCCAGAAGGGGAGGTAGGAAGCCAAGGTTGAGCTTGGAGTTGATAGGATCCTCCCACATACCTGGTAATCAGTCCAGCACCACCACCAATGGGAACAGCCATATGCATCCCTTAGATGGGTGTGTAGATGAAAGGAGATGCCATTAGTGTGTACCTAGCAAATAGCCAACAAATACTCAAGAAATTTCACCACCATCACCAGCACTTCACACAACCCAGACCCATAGTAGGTGGCCAGCTAAAGTACGCAGTACCAAAGCAAGATGAAATTAATAAACTGAATGACAAATCAGTTCAGCTTCATCTTAACCCAGAACAAAATTAAGGTGGTGCTTATCTTTATTCAATTAATTGTTGAACGTGTTTGTCCACAACAGTTGTTGCTTCCCATTACCTTTGTGTATTTCTCCTGCTAAATGTGACTTTTTTCCTCTCTTTGTTTTACTTTAATAATGCACAAAATCAGAGTTAAAGTGAAAACTGGTGTGTTCTAACAGATGAGATTCATTTACTTACAAAATGCTTCACCTGGGTTTCTCTGGGAGCTGCAAACATTTTATTTGTTTCAAGGGTCTCAGAATCAGTGTTTACTCATGACATAGTTTTGAATATGAACTGTCATTGCTTAATGAAAGCCTTAAAATATCCCTGAATATAATTTTTTCAGGACTATGCTGCAAATTGTGACATGCTCAGACAATCAGGATAAATTGCATTTTGTAGAAAGCACTGGCAACTTCCAGTTGGCCCCCAGAACACTGGGAAAGGCGCTGGCTTCCTCTAACTTCTCTATGGCTATGCACACCCTTTCTCCAGAGTCACCCCAATACTGAGTTTGCCGACCGTAGTGCCTAAAATGACTAACTAGGAGCACCAGCTTAAGAAAAAGAATCAAAAGACTTTAAAATCTAACCTCCCTCTTTTTTTGTTGTTGAAATAACCAATCCTTCAGTTTTAAAGTAACTCTAAGCTGAGGCCCCTTGTGACTTCATGCTGATTTCATTTCTCTGATAACCATTTAGTCTCTGAGTTGAGAATGCATTGGGATATATTCCTAGGCAAAATAACTGAATTGTTTTTTACCAACAAAGGATCTATAATCAAAGCTTCCTGTAACACCTTCTGTGAATGGCATTCTGGTAGAGTCAGGTCAAGGAGGTCCGGTTAACCCCAAGGACCATGGATTCTAACCATCAGGTACCTGGGCTGAAATTCTGCCTTGATAAATAGTCTCTTAAACAGCCAAACCTGTCTGCTGTGATCACTGGCATTTCCTTCCAGGATGCCCCCGATGGAAGGTCTTGGCTGGTCGATGGTTAAGAATCCATTCATTCCTCTATAGAAATGGGCCCTGAAAAGCCAGGATCCAAAAATTGGCTTTATGGACAAGGGCATGAGGGAGGTGACCGAGACACAGAGCTGGGGAGACTTGGTGCAGTGTTTACTTTCCCCTGAAGTTCTATTTCTTCAGGAGTAAAGGATGGTGAGGAAGAGGGGTAAAGGAATAATGATTCTATTTCTCCAAGGTCATGTTTGGATTCTTTAAATTCATCATAGGAAAGTTTTCTTTTGACCTCTAATGCAGTGATGTCCCAACTACTAGATTATGGGCTAAATGAAAACTGCATAATGTGATATTTTTAAAGTTTTTGGTCTTTCTACTGTTTAAAAACTATTAGAGCTGAGAGTGGTGATATACACCTGTAATCCCAGCACTCAAGAGGCTGAGGCAGGATTGTAAATTTAAGGACCCTGGGTTACACTGTGAATTCCAGCCAATTTAAGATATTTAAGAAAGCCCTATCACCCCAAAATTAGAATTCAATGCTAACATTTAAAAATCACGTGATTTGATGCAAAAAATATGTGTGCATTCAGGGACTGGGGAGCTGGCTCAATGGATAAAGGTGTTTGCTTGCAAGCCTTCCAGCCTTAGTTCATTCTCCAAGCACCCATGTCAACTTGGATGCAAGGTGGCACACATCTGTGATTCCAATACAGTTGTGGCCATAGGGAGCAGAGCCAGAGAATCCAGAAGTTCACAGGCCAGGTAGACTGGTGCGCATGCAGCAGTGAAAAGAAGGGAGACCTTCTCAGCAAGATGGAATGAGATGACAAGAATCCCAGAGTTTGGGCGTGGTGGTGCACGCCTTTAATCCCAGCACTCAGGAGGCAGAGGTAGGAGGATCACCAGGAGTTCAAGGCCAGCCTGAGACTACATAGTGAATTCCAGGTCAGCCTGGGCTAGAGTGAGACCCTACCTCGAAAAACCAAAAAAAAAAAAAAAAAAAAAAAGAACCCCAGAGTTGTCCTCAGACCTCCACATGTGCCTCATGACTTGTGTATACATGCACACTCACACAGATCATATACACACACATACACACACATGTAATATTTGAAGCAGTACATACATTCACCTTCCATTGAATATCTAAACACTCTGACAGTGAGCTTGGCCTGCATGTCTCTGGCGGCTCATCCTGGTAGGAAATACCACATATCTATATTGACCAGTATGGTGGCGACAAGCCATGCATGACTCTTGAGAACGTGAACAGGGGAACACACGACCAAGAGACCGAATTATTTAATTTTGTCTCATTTTAATTGATTGACATTTAAGTGGCCACAGTTAGCTCCTGATGCCTGCCACCTCATTGGACAGTGTTGGTTGAGGGCTGAATGGTGGCAGGTGTGCTATTTGGACAGGAGGCTCTCTGCAGAACCTTACATGTTTTCTCCAGGCCCAACTCTCCACATTTCCCCTGCCATTGCTCATCTAGTAAGCAGAATGTTTAAACAGAACATTTTCTAAAAGTAAATACACCATATATCTTTCTCTCTCCTCTGCCCTTCCTCATTCTTAATTCAAACATTTAGATCTCATATCCACAAAAGGCCTGTTTTTAGAAAAACCTAGGATTGTGATTATTACAATGATATTCTGCCAAAGCCAGCTTTCGGTATAATAAGCTTCCCAGGCTTCAACATTCACTTCTCTCAGCTTTGTGAATGACTTCCACTCACTGGAGAGACAACTGGACAGCAAAGCTCACTCCCTTGTCTGGACCCATCTGCCTCTCAACATAAGCTGGAAACATACCAGCCAATTGGTAAGCAAGCCTGTTGGCTCCACAGAAGCTGCACAGAGTAGAGAGAAGGAAAAGGAGCCTACTGTGTGCAACTATGTCACATAGTGGGTCTGGAGGTGACTTACAGAGTTTGGCTAGATATCCTGCCTTTGTATAGACCTCAGTTCATCTGGACATCCTGGATTGTTTTCCTGGGTGTCTGGAGAGCTATCCCAGTTTATATTTTATTACATTCCATTCTAGAGCCAGCATCCACCTTACTGGAATCAGAGAGAAATTGTAGGCTGGGCAGATCCTGGAGGTCAATTGATTTCCCTACTTCTCTTTAAAAGAAAGAAATTCCCCAGAAAGATGTGACATGTGTCCATTGCCATAGAAAAATTTCATGGAAGATCCAGGACAGAAGACAGGCCCTTCGCTTCTTTCTCCTATACTTCCTTGGCCATCTGCCTCTCCCTTTGTTAGCAGACAGGAAACAAAAAGTAAGGAAGCCAGTCTTTATGTCCTATCTGCACCATCATCCCATAATCCCCAGTTTGTCCTCAGAGGGGACATTTTGCATTCTTCTTGGGAACAGCACCCTCCCTTCCTAGAGCCTTCCGGGCATGTGACTTCTGCTTTAGGAGATGAACACCCAAGCACCTCAAAAGGTTGCCAGCTAGTCAGAGGGCAACCTGGGAGGATCTAATTCCAGATGTCATTCCTCTGCTACTGATGACCAGAAGTCCAATAAATAAACCCAGATAAGCATAGTGTGAATTGCACCCTGCTCCCTGACAGAGTTCCCACCTTACAAATATCAGATGGCTCTAAGCAAGACTTTGTATCTATCTCAGGTGACCTGAGTGCCCTGTGCAGTTTCTGTGCTCTGAAATGGTCACATTCCAAAATAGAGTTAGGAAGTGACTTGCATGTATAGTGAAAGAATTAGGGGAATGGCATGCAGAGACCAAGCAGGGACACACCTACGGGGAGAAACAGTGAACAGACACTTCTAGATCTTTTGTCACTGAGCAACACTCGTGGAGGGAAAATGATAGTGAATCACTTTGGGTTGTTTAAAGGCAGTGGATTTGAGAACTAGGTTCCCAGAGCAACTGTCAGCAGGGGGCGTCCCTTCAGGAGGTACCTGACAGGAAGATATTTGCCACACTTCACCAGATGCTACCTAAATATCTCAAGGTTCTTAATATACATATGTGTGTTTCTGATTTAAATTGTTCATTTGTTTGATTCAGAGCAC